>RJWM01002835.1:0-122027 GCA_004363535.1 Dasyprocta punctata
GGAAGAGAAAAGGAAAAAGACATAAATTTATAAATATTCATAAATAAGACAGTTAAAAAAAAACCGTATTGCTAAATACAATAGCTATTGAAAAAGAAAAGTTAATATACCTGAATTGATGAATCTTACATGTCTATATCTGTCAATATCCCCAACCCCTAGGAAGGTAATGATATGCAATATTGTAACTACTGCCAAAAGTCAACCACCTCAGTGTGTAAACCTACAATGTTATCATATCAGATCTGTTGTTGGTGTTTGTCTGTCTTTTTTGACTTTTATTTCTAGCTTCTGTATCTATTTTCTCTTAAATAAAAAAAAATAAATAAATAAATAAATAATTAATTTATGCAAACACAAAGCAGCCATAGTAAAAATGCAGATAATAATTTTTGACGGTTAAGTCTAAAAAGAAAATACAATAATGCAATATAAGTGTGTTATAATTATGAGCTTTAGCAACTCATTTTTTATTTTTGCCTCTGGAGTAACTTCTGTGCCTTATGTTAAGGTAGAGTAAATGTGATTTTTAATATTGCTATCATGGTTATGTTTTCTAAGAGTTTAGATTATGCAAATGAGAATCATTACAAAGTCAATGATAGCATAATATAACCAAATATAACCAAGCAAGAAGGCAAATATCTGTGCTATTTTAGTGATAAATGAAAGTACAGATACAACAGGATTTGAGAGGCAAATGACCAAGGCACAGTACATTATATAATAGATTGGGAAGAATTTGAGAATGAGCAGGGTAGAACCCAGACACAAAAGCATGCACAAAGGCTAAACTTCACAAGTTTAGGATGAAGTACACAAGCAATTACAAATCAATCTGGTTTTGTTTTGTTTTGTTTTCATCTGTCCAAAAGATTGGAGTGTTCAATCAAAGATAACAGCCACAGAATTTTGGGCATTTATTACAAATAAATCCACATTATTGCATCATTCACTTTATTACTCTATAAAATGAATTTGCATTTCCTGATTCAGTGGTTACAACTAAAATGTATTGTAGGTAAACAAATGGAGAACTTTGAAAATAGATGCAGTATATTCTTCCCTTTTAGAGTACAGCTGTTTCTGCTAGAATTTATCAACAGCCATGTTTTCCACAGTATTTGAAGTGAGCTGAACCATAACAAAATACTTGTTATCACTATCCTTTAAGTATCATGATTTGAAAACAAAAAGTTTTAAATCATTTTCTTGATTTCTGTGAAGATTTTATTGAAACTGCAGTAAATGTAAAACAAAAGATTGTTGACTTACTTTCCAAACATGATTTAGACTTTGCTTATAAATCTAATTTCTGAGCAGCAGGGCAAATGTAAACTTTGATAAATTTCATTAAGTCTATAAACTACTTACTGAAGGAAATGAAAAGATCTTACCTATCATATGCCCTGCATGCCCATATACAGTGCTGTTTAAAAAGGATGCTGTTCACTTCCTGTGATAGAGAATTTTATAATGAAAATTTGTCACTTTTTGATTTCCTCGAAATGTTTAGAAGCATTTAATAATACTTTCAACTTTATGCAAATAAAAGGAGATAGGCTTTCTTGTCCCTATAAGATGACTCTCTCTGATGTCAGTCTTAGGAAAGATATTAAAATGTTGGCTTATTGCGAACTGGTATCTCAGAGTTTGGAGAGAAAAAATGTTGTCATTTATCTCACAGTATATTTACTATAACTAATTTATTTGAAATTCAACTTTGATTTCACAAGTTCAAATTACCTTTGTGTAGTAAAATGACATTCCCCAAGAGACTCAAATTAATATCATGGACGCATTAGACACAAGTAGTCTATATTATGAATTTATAAAAAAGACCTGATTTGCAAACATATCATCAACCAAAACAAGCCTGAATACACAAAATGGGTGATGTTATTGTCAGTGTTTTGGATTTTAGCTGTTCTAATATGTGCATACTTTTCTCTCGTTATTATTGTAATGTGTTTTTTGTTTTGTTTTATTTTGTTTGATAAAAATTGAACTCAGGACCTCACACTTGTCAAGCAGGCACTTATGCCACTGAGCTATAACCCTGGCCCTCAATTTGCTTTCTTAAGTGAAATTTACAGGCAGGAGGAAATGGGCTCAGCACAGGTCAAAGAAGCATCTTGTAGCAGACTCTATGAGTATGGGCCAGGACCCTATGAAAAGTCCACAAAGTGTTATCATGAGTCATTTGTTACTTAATATAATTTTCAAAAATGTAAGGGCCAGGGATAAAGATCAGTTGCATAAGCCCCTGCCTAGCAAGCACAAGGTCCTGAGTTCGATTCCCGGTACAAAAAAAAAACAAACCCTCAAATATATATTAAAATCCTACTAAATAATTTTACTGACATAGGAAGTGGTAGCTGTACCTCAGTGGTACAGTACATGCTTAATATGTGTGAGGCCCTGGGGTCAATCTCCACCACCAGAAAACAAAAGAAAAAGGAGAAGAAATGAGAGAAGTTATCAGCTTTCTTTAGTACTGCAGAGAAGATAGTGAAGGACTGCATGTATGCTTGGAAAAGCACAGTTAAAAGAAGAATATATACCCTCCATACCTGCATTATCCCAGGAGAAAAAATACAGTAGTTCTGGCACTCAAAGACCATAAGAACAAGTTGCCAAACACAAGTTGGTTTGGCCAGTAGGGCAGTTATAAAGTAAGGTGTAGACACTAGAAAATCACCCAAGAGAGGGATGAAGAAAGGCTTTTTCACACAGTAGATAGGATAGCAGCATTAAGAACAGCTTAAAACAAACTGTCAGATAAAATGAAACTTTACAAGCTGCCAGTCTGTTAGAATGCATAAGAAATAGAGGCTAGTGGATACATATAAAGCTAGGAACTTTAAGCAAAATATGGTATTCATAATCATGACTTTAATTCACATAGAAAATGGTTAAATATGATGACATTTTGGTGTATGCATCCATGAGATTAACCTTATTAACTGTATTTTTCCAGTCCTTCTAGCAGACATATTGCTCGTTTCTCACCAACTTCGTTTTTCCTTTGAAATGAATATCACAGTTTCTCTTAGGAATCCCTCTATTCGTGTAGTTTTAATAACAGTGACCATGCCCTAGTTCCAGAATGCATATGTCCAGGAGCTAAGCAATTAGACTATTCTATACCCAGTCACAGAGATTGATCACAGAAACTCACTTGGTCCATGGAAAACAAATACAGTCAGATGTATTTGCTAGAAGTGTTAGAAAACTTAAAGTCTCTATATCTGCATCGTGAATTATGTGGATGCTGCAAACATGTAGAGTCAAACACGAAACTCAGGAATGCAGGGCCTCAGATGAAAAGCTACGGAGCAAAAGCAAGAGGTGCTGAGGAGAGTTTAGTGATAGCAAAATCATTACGAAGAGATGGCTGAATATTATCTCTAGATTTTCCTCAGCCGATCCTTTGCTTGGAGTTGCTTAAGCTGTATTTATTTAAGTTCATTGTCAGCTTGTTTAGCTTTCACTTATGTCTATAAGATTGTAGCACAAGAAAAAAGGTAGAATGGTGACTGGGAGCAAAATTCAACGTCTCTGAAACCCAAAATGCAGCCACTAGAAAAGAAAAACTTGGCAAAGAAAAAAAGACTAGTAGATCATCAGGAATTGGAAAGAACTGAAAGGAAAAATTAGAATTGAAAGAGAATTAGGAAAAACAGTCCTCAATGTAGAGAAAAGAATGAAACAATCTGGATTCTCTCTTTAGCTATAGACACAAAGCTTGTGTAAATGAGAAGGAGAAGGGTTAGAGGGAGGGACAAGAATGGGGAAAAAGGACTTAAGACATATATTATGATGGTACAAATTTCCTATGACAGAAGTGATCTTTATATACCACAAATAAGTACTTATACAGGTTGGAGATATAGCTCAGTGGTACAAGTGCCTTCCTGGCAAGTGCAAGGTCATGAGTTCGATCCCCAGTGCAAAAAAATGTATTAATACAAAGAAGAAAATTAAAAACAAAAAAAAAAAAACAAAAAAACAAGTTAATCATCCAGGGCTTGGAGATCCAGGGAGAAATTGCAGTGGAGCCCCAGCAATTGTGAACAGTGTGGAATTTTGCTCTGAGGAGACTCTTCACATGGCAAGCAACAGCCAGAGAGAGATTCAAGCACAAGTGCCCCATGTATTGCCAGAGAGTCCTGATTCAGATGCCATTTTGGGAAGGGGTTGGTTATTTAAATCTGGGACACAGAACAACTAACAGCAACTTTGCTTCAGGGTTCCCAGTGTTATCCTCCCACAGTGACTGGGTGAGACACAATCACGGGGGACAGCTGCAGACAAAGAATAAACTAGAAAGAAATCTCTGAGAAGTTTAAACTCAAGCTGGGAAGGACATGGATGCCACCCCTGTGGTGAGAAGGCAAGTTTTGTCTGACTGATGGTTAGAAGTGGCTGGGTCCAAAAGTGCCCTCCAGCATGAAGTACTTGAGCCCTTGCACTGCTACCTATACCCACCACAGATCTGAGGTCCCATTACCTCTGCCTATCCATGCGAGCAACCACATGTCCGACACAGTCATTGCCACAGTCTGAGGTAAACAGAGGTGTCCCTGAAATTGTTGTCACACCTCACAAACTCACAGGTCAAAAGGCTAGGTGGGGAGAACAGTGAATTGCTGGATTCCAAAACTATGGATCCTGAAAGGAAACCACTCATTCAAAAGTACAGCATAAAATAATTGTTTTTGTTTTAGGACTGGTTTTCTTTTTCTTACTCTTTTATTTTTCTTTATTTTCTCTTTTTTCCTGTCTTTTTCTCCTTTTAAATTTTATTCTCCATTATCTTGGTTTTGTTTCCTTTTTTCTCTTCCTGTTTTTTCTTGTTACCTTTATATAATTATATAAATATCCTCCTATCCCTTAAAGGAATCCTTTGTCTCACTTTTCTCCTTTCCTTTCCATCTCCCATTGTGTAAATTTTCAAATTTTTCTTCTTTGATTCTCCAGTTCCTAGTCCCTTGTATCTTTAATAGTGAAATAATTAGGCTTTACTAAACTTGACAGTTAACTCTATGCTACTATCATCGTTGTCATTATTGGAGGGTTAGTTTCTGTCATTATTGGAGGGATAGATGTTACAATCAGTAGATACCTGCCGTATGTCATTATTTGGTTTGTATTAGTGTTTATAATTACAGATTTCTTTTCTAAGGTTAAGGGTGGTATACTAATTGCTTTTACGTTATATATCTTATGGTATGTCAATATCCAGTGTTCTCGGATGTGATATTACTGCTGCTTATTTACTTGATGTTGCCAAGGTTTGGTAGTTGTTGCTATTAATAGGCTTTGTACACCAATGTCTGAATTACCTTGGTGACATTAACAAATACTGTGGTCCATTCTTGGAGAACTGGGTGCTGGGCCAGTTGCACTACATACTCCCCTCCCAAATTAACAGAAGTGGTCAGTGGCAAAGGGTTATATTTAGCCACACTTTGACTGCATCACTGCAAAGTAAGCTGAAGAGATTTCCACAATAGCAACAAAATCTTTCTGCTAACAGTGACTACAACCTAAGCACAAAACAAAACAACCAAATAAACAAAAGTAATAGAAACATGAGAAGACAAGGCAACAAAATGACTCCCAGAACTTGCAGCTCAGCCCAACTCAATCTATGGAGCCTTAAAGGAGAGGAAAGCAAAAGCACATGCTTGCATTACTTGAAAGGATAACAGAGGAGATTAAAGAATAGATCAATACAACATCTATTCATGGTAAAAGTCCTGAAGAAAATAGGTATACAAGGACCTCATCTCAGTCTGATTAAAAATGTTATGACAAGTCAATGGTCAATATCTATTAAAAGGAGAGAAACTGAAAGGTTTCCCTCTAAAATCAGGAACAAGTCCAGGAGACAGCTATCATCATCCCTATTCTGTGTATTTCTTGAAACATTGGTCAGATCAGTCAACCAAGAGAGAGAAATAGAAGGGTAACAGAAAAACAAGGAAAACAGACAAAAGTAGGGTAAAACGATGGAATAAAAGTGTGTGGGGAAATATACAGAAGGAGGAAAACAGTAAAGAATAGAAAATTTTTCAGTAAATAAAAATTTAAAAAATGAAAAAAATAGTACAATGAACTAATAATAAAAGAAAGTTTCCTATTGCTTTGGATGTGGCTCTTTTCCTCGGTCTAGGGTTAAGGAACAGAGCCCAGGCCAGGACGTGTCTCTGTTCACGCTGGAGGTCTAAGGTGGCAGCCTGCCCCAGCACGGTGCCGGGTGTAGAGATTTGCTTACAGTGGGAACAGTGCGCCAATGCACCCTTCCAGTCCTGTGTAACTCAGACTGAACCCGGCCTCTGACCACAGGAGCCTGGTCTGTGATCACCAGCCCCTGCCTCTCAGCGGAACTCCTCCCAGTCTGTTCTGCCTGCTCTCTGCCTTGACTGTCTTTTCCTCATTCACTCTGGGAACTTGGCAGTGTGAAGCAGCCGAGGGGCTGCTGTAGGACCCAGGTTCAAATACCCAGCCCTTCCTTACAGGGACGTCCCTGCCAACTCTTGCTCCATCGTGGTAGCTGTAGGCGCTTGCACCGAAGTCACTTGGGAACAGCTGACTATGGCATTTCGCTCTGGATGCAGTGTCCTTTGTTTTCCTTGCTGGTTCCAACTGCAGGTGATTCTTTTTGGTCCTTGTACAGTTCTCTAGTTCTCCACAAGCAAAAAGTTTTTAGTTTCACTTTACCTCTCAACTGACAGTTAGCCAGTCACTAGTGCTGTGTGCTCTTTCCTCAAAGCATAGTCTATTTCTTCTGCATCACTTAATCCTATTTTTACTTCTGTCAGTTCTTTGCTCTTCCTGGGTATCTTCCACTCAGTTCGGTTTGTTTCCAAACTATTGTTTTCCAGACTCTAGACACTTTGTACTGGAGAAACTGAGTTGACAGCACTCACTACTCTGCCATTTTGGGACAAACAGGTAAAGTGCTTGAGTAAGCAGGCAAACACTTTCTGAATGAAAAATCAATAGCACAACAAATAATACCAAAATCAACAATAAAGAAGCTTCGGGACACCAGAGGAAACAACCAGTTATGAAGAGACAGCCTGCAAGTGGGAAAACAACGTTTTGCCAACTATTCCTCAAACTGAAGGCTAATATTTAGAATATACAATAAGCTCAAGAAATTAGACCTCGCAAATTGAAAGACCGATCCAAAATGGAGCCACTGAAATGAACAGACACTTCTTATAAGAAGAAATACAAATGGTCAACAAGTACACAAAAAATGCTCAGTGTCTTAGGTCATTAGAAAAATGCACATTTATTCAACATTGGGATTCCATCTTACTCCAGAAAAAAAAATGGGTATCATCAAGAAATCAGACAACAAAAATTGCTGGCCAGGCTACAAAGCAAAAGGACTCATTTTGCATTGCTGCTGGAAATGTAAACTAATACAACCATTATGGAAATCAGTATGAATAATTCTAAAAAAACTGAAACTAGAAATTCTATTTGACTTAGGTATTTCTCTTCTAGGTATCTTCCCAAAAGATTTTTTTTAAACATCATATTATAATGACAGAGGTATTTCCATGTGTATAGCAGCAGCATTCACAGTAGCTATATGTCCATTGACACGTGAATGGGTAAAGGAAATGTGGTATTTATACACAACTGAGTATTGCTGTACATAAAGAAAAAGAAATGAGTCATTTAAAAGGAACCAAGAGTTTTAGGGAACAGGGAGGTGGGATTAAAGAGAATGGGATTAAAAATAACTAAAATGTGTTATGGGTATGTGCCAACTGCCCCTGAGGAATATGACCATTATGTACTACAAATATATACTAATAAAAAGATCAGTCTGTGCAATATTGGAAAAAAATAGCACAGTCCTCAGTATTTACTATGATTAATAAAGAACTGATAGTGATTAGTCTTGCAATTTTATGTCTTTTACTTTTTTCTCATGTTTCTAAAACTTTTATTTTATATAACTGTTATGAGATTCATAATGGTTTATAGCCACAATATCTTAATTATAAACCCCTTAGAATGTGTCCTTCTGTTATTTTAACCTGAAACTTTATGTAATATTAATAGGAATCCCAATTACATTTGTTTACATTTTACTGCTCTAACTTTGCTCATCTTCTTTGTATATATATTTTGCCAAGTCAGTTTTTCATGTCTCTCATAGACAGGTCAAGATTGAGTGTTTTTTGTTATGTAAACTGAGATTGCATGTGCATGGGTTTATAGATCACATTGTTATATTTTCAACAAATGCATGATCTATTTTTTATTTCTTTCTGTCAGTTTTAAAATTTTATTTTAAAGAGAAAAAATAAAAATTTCAAAACAAGGTAATAGGGGTAACAATGATTAATACATTGCATATTATCTTTAAATTAGTTACTCAGAGAACAAGATATCTGCGTTTAATTGTTCAAATGATATTAGCACAAACTTTTCTTTTCAATGAACTAAGGGAAATTAGTAGTGTAAGTATCTTAACTATATTTATATATACACTTTTTCTTTTTATTTCTCTTCCCTTCCTTCTTTTCTTCATTCCCCCAACCCAGGTTATCTTTCCTTTCGAAGTTTCTTCCAATTTTACAATATCTATTGTATACTTTGGATTGTATTTAATTTTTTAGTTTTTCAGCTTCTCACACTAGGGTGACAATATGATGTTTACATATGTGCATTTGGTTTATTTCATTTATGAATGTAGTCTCTAGTTGCATCAATTTACCTATAAAAGTCTGCAGTTTATCCATTATGGCTGAGTAGTACTCCATCGTATGAAAATGCCACATCTTTTTTAATCAGTCCTTAGATCATGGGAATTTGGGTTGTTTCCAACATCCAGCTATTACAGATTGTGCTACTATAAACATCAGTGCACGTATATATCTGTGGTACTATGTTTTTAATTCTTCTGAGAAGATGCCCAGAAGGGAAATATCTAGATCAAATGGGACCTCCAATCCTAGTTTTTGAAGAATTTCTACACTGATTTCCACAGTGGTTGCACCAGTCTGTACTCCCACCAACAGTGGAGAAGGCTTCCTTTTCCTCCACAGTCCCGCCAGCATTTTTTATTGGTTGATTTCCTGATAATAGCCACTGAGATGGAATCTTAGTGTTGTTTTAATTTGCATCTCTTGAATGACCAGTGACATTGAACATTTTTTCATATATTTATATTCCATTTGTTTTTTTTTTTTTTTTTCATCTGGAAGTGTGTATTCAATTCAGATGCCCAGTCTTGGGTTGGGTCTTTAAATTTGGGAGGTCTGAGTTTTCAGTTCTTTATATGGTCTCGATAGTAATCCTTTGTCTGAGGAACAGCTGGCAAACATTTTTTTCCACATTGTGGGTTGTCTCCTCACTCTCTTGGTTCCTCTTGCTATGCAAAATCTTTTTAATAAGATGAGATCGCAGTTGTTGATCTTTTGTGATAGCTCCTGTGTGATCAGGGTTTATTCATAAAATTGTTGCCTACACCAATGTCTTCTGAGTTTTACCTATTCTATCTTTCAAGAGATTTAATGTTTCTCTTTTAATATTTATATATAATTTTTTGATACTTAGAGATTGAACTCAAAACTCCATGTTTCCCAAGCAGGCGCTTGTGCCGCTGAGTTAAACCCTCAGCCCTCATTTTAATATTTATATTTTTGATCATTCTAGTTTAATGCTTGGTGAAAGATATGGGTCCAATTTTAATCTTTGGCATGAACAGAGTCAGTTTTCCCAGCATCATTTGTTAAAGAGGTTTTCTTTCTTCTAGTGAACATATTTGGCTCCTTTGTCAAAGATGAGATGACTGAGTGTGTCCAGAGTTGTTTCTGCATCTTCTAATCTGTTTCATTGATCTTCAGGTCTGTGTTTTTGACAGTACTATGCATTTTATCACAGTAGCTTTATGGTATAATTTCAAGCCAGGGATTGTGATGCCCCCTGTCTTGTCTTTGTTGCCCAGCATTGCCTTTGCTATTCTAGGTCTTTTCTGGTTCGAGATGAATTTTAGGACTGCTTTCTCTAATTCTGTGAGACATGCTATTGGAATTTTGATTGAATTTGCATTAAATATGTATAACAGTTTTGGAAGTACAGCCATTTTCATTATGTTGGTTCTTTCTATTCAAGAGCAAGGGATGTCTTTCCATATTTTGATAGCTTCTTCAATCTCCTTTTTCAGAGTACTGTGGGTTTCAATGTAGAATTCTTTTACAACTTTCATTAGATTGATTCCGATGTATTTCATTTTTTGGATTCTATTGTGAAAGATATTGTTTCACTAATTTCTCTCACAATGAGTTTGTTATTCATGAACAAGAAAACCATTGATTTTTGAGTGTTGACTTTGTATCCAGCTATGTTACTTAATTTGCTTATTAAATCTGGCAGTTTTTAGTGGAATTTTTGAGGTCTTTGATATAGAGCCTCATGTCATCTGCAAACAAGGGTAATTTGACTTCTCCCTTTCCTATTGTTATTGCTTTTCATTTCTTTCTCTTGCCTAATTTCTCCAGCTAAAGTTTCCGGATTATGTTGAATAAGAGTGGAGAGAGTGGATATCCTTGTCTTGCTCCTGATTTTAGAGTGAAAGCTTTCAATTTTTGTCCATTTAGTATTATGTTGGCTGTTGGCTTGTCATAGATGGCATTTATCAGATTGAGATACAGTCCATCTATTCCAATGTTTCTGTAGGTTTTTTGTCATGAATGAGTGTTGGACTTTATCAAAAGAGTTTTCTGCACCTGTCGAGACAATCATATGATTTTTGTCCTTGCCTCTGTTGAAATGGTGTATTACATTTATTGATTTGCATATGCTGAACTATTCCTGCATCCCTGGGATGAATTCTATTTGGTCATAGTGTATAGTCTTCTTGATATTTGCTGCATTCTGTTTGCCAGTATCTTATTGAGGATTTTTGCATCTATGTTAATTAAGGAGATTGGCCTGTAGTTCTCTTTCTTGGTTGGGTCTTTCTCTGGTTTTGGTATCAGGGTAATACTTGGTTAGGTAGTATTGCTTCCTTTTCAATTTTGTTAAAGAATTTGAAGAATATTGGCATTAAATCTTCTCAAATTTCTTCTACAATTCAGCAGTGAACTTATCAGCACCTGGGCCTTTCTTGGTTAAGTTTTTAATTACATTTTTAATGTCATTACCTGATATTAGATTATTCAGAATTTTAACATCTTCTTGGTCTAGCTTTGGTATTTACATTAATCTAGGAATCTGTCCATTTCTTCTGTGTTTTCCATCCTATAGGAGTGAAGATTTTAGAAGTAGATATTGATGATCTTCTGAATTTCCAAAGGATCTATAGCGATTTTGCTCTTTTCATTCCTCATTGCATGAATTTGAGTTTTTGTGTCCTTTTTTTGAAAAGGTTGGCTAGGGGTTTATCAATTTATTTACTCTTTCAAAGAACCAACTCTTTGATTCATTAATTCTTTATATTGTTTTCTTAGTGTAAATTGTGTTAATTGCTCTGATTTTTATAATTTGCTCCCTTGTATGGGTTTTGGGCTTGAGTTGCTCTTCTTTTTCCAATAGTTTGAGGTGCAGCATTAGGTGGTTTATTTGCTGTCATTGTCTTCCTGATGTGAGAATTTATCTCTATAAATTTACCTCTCAGGACTGCTTTCATTGCACTCCACAGGTTCTGCTATGTTTTATCTGTATTTCCATTTAATTGTAAATATTGTTTAAATTTTTCTTTAATTTCATCTGTGACCCATTGGGTGTTCAGGAGGATATTATTGCATCTCCATGAATGTATCAAGTTCTTGAAGTTTCTTTTTTTCATTTTAAAGAGTATAAAACAGAATAAAACCAATCAAAACAAACCAGCGTAAGAGATATAGGACTTCAAAACATTACAAAATCAATGATAGTTACCATAATGCCTTTTGACATCTTCAAAATCGCTGCAGATGACTTTGGACATAGTAAAAATCAAACAGAACAGTGTAGAATAGAAACAATAAAAACAAAACAATGGGTGCAGTAATGGACTTTAAGGCAAGGCAATAGTAAATCCAAAACTGCTACCATAATGTATCTTGCTATCTTTGAAATAGCTACTCCTGCCATCGAATTTGACATAATCAAACAAAACAAAAGAGAATAAAAAGCAACCCAACAAAACAATGAAAATGATATAGGACTTCCAAAACAAGACCATAGGGACTCAATAATGGCTGCAACCCTCAGAAAGAGATTCCCCCCGGATGTCACACTGCGTGTCACTACCCTCTGAACCTATGATCAGACCACTGGCCCTAGATCTGTAATGTTAGTGAACAACAAAGCACCACAGGTGTCCAATTGCATTTCACCTCCATAGCTATCATCATAGCCTGTGTTTCTCCAGATAAGCCAGTTGCTTACAGCTGGGCACAAGGGAGTGGGGGGATTGGTACTTCTTGTTTGTCAGCCCACCTGGCGGAAGGGGCTAGAGACTGTCTGTTCCAGTCCAGCAGTGGCCCACACATGGCGCTGGTTCCCAAACGGGGCTCACTTGCTGGCGTGGTCTTATTCTCTCTACCCCTGGTCTGCAAATTGTGCTGACTCACTGGGAGAGGCTGGGGTCTGTCTGTTCCAGTCCAGCAGTGGCCCACACATTAGTTTTTGCAGTTTCTTTTCTAATTAATTTCATATTTCATTGCACTATGATCAGATAATATGCATGGGATAATTTCAATTCCTTTGCCTTTACTTAAGCACTATTATAAGGTCTATTTTAGAGAATGTTCCATGTACAATCTGTTTTGTGATGTTGGGTGGAACACTCTGTAAATGTCTACTAAGTCCATTTGTTCATAGGTTTAGTTCTGTTCTGATATGTGTTTGCAGACTTTTTGTCTAGTTGAGCTATCTCTTTGTGACAATGTGGCATTAAGGTCCCCCATTACAATTGTGTCCGTATTGCTTATTTGACTTTTCAAGTCTATTAATATTTGTCTTACATAGGGTACTCCTATATTTGGTGTACATATATTTATGGTTGCTATCTCTTCCTGTGAAATTTTTTCGATAACAAGTATGTAGTGACCTTCTTTGTCTGTTGCTCACTCTTTGTTTGACCTTCACATTGTCTGTAGATGGAATAGCTACTCCTGCTCTTTTATGAGTTCTGGTTGTATGGAATTTGTTTTCCATCCTTTGACTTTCAGCCTAGGAATTTCTTTTTAAATTAAATGTGTTACTTGTATGCAGCATATTGTTGAATCTTCTTGATCCATTCTGCCACTATGTAGTAAGAAAGATCACTGGAGGGAGAGAGGAATGGAGAGGGGAATGGAGGTGAGGCAGAGAGAAAGAGAGAGAAAGAGAAAGATAGGGAGAAATTGGATGTTTTGAACAATGATACTATGCTCACATTGTAATTTTTTGTATAATACACATTATGGATATCTAATATTTGCCAAGCTTTGTGCTCATATTTAGGCTAGTGATGAAGAACAGAAATATTTACTCTTTCTTCATTGATATTGTCTGACATTTGTACTGATATTACAATCTTATACTACTTTCATAAGTGTTGTAAATACTCCTTCCTGAAAGAAGTTCTCATAAGGGATTAGGGAATGAGAATTAAATTGAGTACATTTCATATACTTTCCTGAAAATTCGGATTAATTCTGGAAGGATACTCTCTTCCCCTCCACCTGAATGGTACAGAAAGTCACCACTGCTGATGAATTTGTGTCTTTTGGAAGTAGAGATAATAACATGAAAGGCAGAAAATTGATAAAAATGTGTAAATGTGTTCTGATTTTAGTTTTTTAGGATTGAGGCCCCATGAGTGATATGAAAGAATTTTTAAAAAGTAGTCACTTTATGGCAAATATGGGGGATGTTAGAAAAAAGGCAAGTTGAGTAAAGAAAAAACAGAGGCAGAAATGAGTATTTCATTGATTGATGTGTAAACTAGAATGCCAGGATGAGTAAACAAGATGGAAGTCCAACAAGCAAGGGCATACACATACATTAGGGATCCAGGACTTGATATCAGGGATGAAACTTTAACCATTTGTATCATTTTTAAGAGCCAGAAGTCACTTGAAAAAGAAAGTGTGTTAGGACTATTTTTGTGAATTTAATTGCAAATGTTATGCAATCTCTTCTTAGAAAGTGGCAATGTTAATAGTACAAGAAAGGAAGAAATGTACTGGAGAGGAATTTTTGCCTGATAAATTTGATCTATCAGTACAGTAAAGAAAGAAGCTTTTATTTACCCTTTCAGTTTTTTGCACCAGAGAAACCATGTAATATTTGAACATGTGTGTCTGATTTATTTTGTTTAGGAGTATGGTCTCAAGGTACATCCATTTACCTAGAAATGTCTGAAGTTTTATCCTCCTTTATGACTGAGTAGTTACTTCACTGATTTTAGAAACTGCATCTTCTTTATCCATTCTTCGGTTTGTGGTCATTTTTGCTGTTTTCTAGATTTGCAGTTATAAACTGTGTGGTTATAGACATGAGTGTGTATATATTGCTACAATATAATGCTTTTAATTCTAGAAAAATACCAACAAGGGGAATAGCTGGGTCACATGGAACCTCTGGTTTTAACTTTTTGAGGAACATCCACATTTATTTCCATAGTGCATGCACCAGTTTGCACACCCACCAATCGTGGAGAAGTTTTCTTTTGCCCACAGCCTCATCAGTATTTGTTGCTGGTTGAATTCTTAATAGTAGCCATTCTTTCTGGGGTGAGATAGAAGTTCAGTGTTGTTTTAATTTGCATCTCTTAAATGACTAGTGATGTTGACAGTTTTAAATATATTTATTTGCTGTTTGTACTTTTCAATCTGAGAAATATCTATTAAATTCAGATGCCCATTTTTGGATTGTATCTTTGAATTTGGGATGCCTGATTTGTTTGAGTTCTTTATATATTCTAGATAGTATTTCTTTATCTGAGGAACAGTTGGAGAGAATGTTTTTCCACTCTTTGGATTCTCTCTTTACTCTGTAGGTCACATCTTTTGCTATGCAGAATCTTTATAATAAGTTGAAATCCCAATTGTTGACTCTTTGAAGTATTTCCCATGTATTCAGGGTTTGTTCATGGTCTTTGCCTATAATTGTGTCTTCAAGAATTCTACCTATTCTGTCTTCCAGCAGATTTAGTGTTTGGGTTTTAATATTCATATCTTTGATCCATTTTGATTTTACTTTAGTGCCTGATGAGGAATACTGGTCAAGTTTTAATCTCTGGCATATAGAAAGTCAATTTTTCCAGCACCATTTATTAAAGAGGCTTTCTTCTAGTAAAGGTATTTGGCCCCTTTGTCAAAGATAAAGTCATTTAGTGTGTTTGGAGTTGTTTCCACATTTTTTATTCTGTTCCATTGACCATTGAGTCTGTATTTTGCAAAATAACAATTTTGGGAGTACGGCCATTTTCACTAAGTTGGTTTTTCCTATCCATGAGCAAAGGATATCTTTTCATTTTCTGATATCCTCTACAATCTATCAGTGTATAGATGTTGCACTTCCTTTGTTAGATTGATTCCTAAGTATTTCATTTTTTGGGGGTGTTCTATTATGAAGGGTGCTATTTCCCTCATTGCTCTCTCAGTGAATTAATTTGTGTACAGGAATGCTATTGATTATCAAGTGTTGACTTTGTATCCAGTTACATTACTGAATTTTATTATTAAACTTCCAGTATTGGTGTGTGCCATGTACGGGCTGACAGGGGGAGAGTCAGACACCAGCCCCTTTCAACCCGCAGACAGGGAGATGAGAAGAGCCAATGTTCCTCCCTGCTCCCAGTAAGCAACCAGCTGAACCAGAGACACATAGGCTGTGATGATAGCTCATGAGATAAAATACAACTTAATGCTTGTAGTGTTTAGTGTTTCACTGACTCTGCAGGCCTAAAGCCCATAGTCTGACCATTTGTTCAGAGGATAGCAATACGTAATGTAGCATCTATGGGGAATCTCCTTCTGAAGGTGGTAGCCATTGCTAATTCCCTATTATCTTGTTTTGAAATTCTGTATCATTCTTATTGTTTTGTTTGGTTGGGTTTTATTCTGTTTTATCTTGTTCCATGTTGTGTTATCTGATGGCATGGGCAGCAAGATATGTTATGGTAACCATTTATGGTAGCCATTTTGGACTTACTATTACCTTGTTTCAACTCTTGTATTGCATTCATTGTTTTGTTTTTATTGATTCTATTCTGTTTCTGTTTTGTTTGATTCTACTATGTCTAAAGGTATGGGAAGCTGTTTTGAAGACAACAAGAGGCATTATGGTAACCACTGTTGATTTCCTATTACTTTGTTTTGAAATCCTATGTTACTCACACTGTCTTGTTTTCATTGGTTTTAGTTTGCTTTATTTTTCTTGGCTTTATTCTCTCTAAAATAAAATTTAAAAAATAAAAATAAACCTACAAGTCTTATGGTGAACTTTTTGGGGTCTTCTGTGTAGAGTACCATGTCATCTGCAAATAATGATAATTTAACTTCTTCCTTTCATGTCCTTATTCTTTTTAATTCTCTATCTTGTCTCATTGCTCTGGCTAATGTTACCAGAGCTATTAAATTGGAGTGATGAGAGTAGCCATCCTTGTCTTGTTCCTGATTTTAGAGTGAAAACTTTCAGTTTTTCTCTGTGTTGTTTGATGTTGGTTGATTGCTTGTCACAGATATCTTTTATCAGATTGAGGAAAAGACCATCTGAATCTTCCAATTTTCTGTAGGTTTTTTTTTTTTTCATGAATATGTGTTGGACCTTATCAAAAGCTTTTTCTGCATCTATTGAGATGATCATGTAGTTTTTGGCTCTGTTGATGTGCTGTATTCCATTTGTTGATTTGCACATGTTGAACCATGCATGCATTCCTGGTACGAACCCCACTTGGTCATAGTGTATAATCTTCTTGATGATTTTCTGGATTCTGTTTGCTACTATTCTGTTGAGGAGTTTTGCATCTATATTCATTGGGGAGATTGGTCTGTAGTTCTCTTTTATGGTTGGGTCTTCCTCTAGTTTTGATATCAGGATAATACCTCAAGGAATGATTTAGGGAAGGTTACTTCTCTTTCAGTTTCGTTAAAGAGTTTGCTATCTATCCTTTTGATCTCTTTGAAATTAGTTTGCTTTTTTCTTCATTCTTGAGATCTGATATTAGATTAGTAATGTAAGAATTTTCCTAGTTTTTGATGTATGCATTTAATGTTACATGGTTTTTCTCTTAGCATTGCTATTGTTACCATCACAAATATTGTGTTTTTATTTTTATTCAAGTTCAGTGTATGTTTTACAATTTTCCTTGAGATTTCTCCTTTACTTGATTTATTTAGAAGTACATTATTTATCTTCTGTGTTTGGAGATTTTCCTACCTATATTTCTAAAATGATTAAAGAATGCAATTTTTGTGATTTTAAGTCCTAAATATGGTGAAATTTTTTTTTCTTTAGGTTATAGCTTATCTTGATTGATATTTTATGGGCACTTAAAAGAAATATATCTTGTTATCAAGTAATATTTTATGAATGTAATTTGAATTCTTTTGGTTGATGGTTTTATACACCTTATTAATTTCTGTTTAGCAGTTTATTTGATGTGAAAGCAGTTTATTTGAAGTATTAAAATCTCCAACTAACACTTAGGATTTTTCTAGTTCCTCTTTTCAGTTCTGTTGAGTTTTACCACATGTATTTATACCTCCTATATTAATAGTTTATATATTTAGGGACTTTCTTCTCAGTATCTCATTCCATCCTTTGGTTTTTAAACTACCTATGATTTGGATGGATTTCTTCCTGATGTAAAGAAAGCATTTCATTAGACCATTTTTAACACATTAGGAAATTGTTTTTCTGAAAATTCTCCCCAACACCAAGACACACAGCCATGTTTTTTAATTTATTATTATTTTTTTACTTTTACAGTTACTTTTTATGTGTAGCTATTAGATTGGATATGTGAAATTCTTAATAATTTGTTTCTTCTTTATTTTTTCTAGTCTTTCCTAACCTCCAGATCGTGTTATTTAAAATTTAACCACCAATATTGGATGAAACTAAATTTAAATTGTTTTTAAACCATAAATTCTAGAAAAAAACTGCACAGAATCACATTCTGTCTTCTAGTTCTACAAATAGGAACCTGAAGTATTATTAAGCACTTCCTATCAAGAATATTTCAGTTTCAAGATCTTTATACATGCTATTCCTGTTATCTGTCATTTTTTTATTCTGATTTTTTATTTTTATTTATTTTTTATTTATTTATTTATTTATTTTTTTTTTTGCGGCACCGGGGATTGAACTCACAACCTCGTGCCTGCCAGGGCAGACGCTTAAGGCACTGAGCCAAACTCCCAGCCCTGGTTTTTTGAGGCAGGGTCGCACTATGTAGCTCAGGCCGGCCTTATGCTCGCGTTGTAGCCCAAGCCGGCCTCGAACTCACAACGCTCCGCCTACCTCAGCCTCCCGAGTGCTGGGATTAAAGGCGTGCACCACCATGCCCGGCTTATTCTGATATTTTTATGGTTTACTCATGAATTTTATTCAGTGATATGAAAATATAACCTCCTGGCTAATCCGATTTTATTTATAGATTCAACCATTTAAACTTTTTAGATTACCTTGAAAAGAAATCCCAAATGTTCTATCACTTCAACAATAAATATTTCATTGTGTTTCTTCAGAAAATTAAAGCTCATATTTGTATCATAAATATAATTATGTATCCTGAAAATAAGTGAACAGTAATTTTGTGATATTAAATATTTTTTCAGCATTCATTTCTCAAAACAGATACTGAAAGCAAAAGGAAAAAGAACAGATACCAAGTAGAATACAAATAGTAAAATAATGGATAATCACATGAAATGTAAATAGTCCAAATTTCAAGTTAAAAAACAGATCTTTTAAAGCCAAATAAAATAGCATTATCTAACTATTTACTACATAATGGAATTCAGTTTAAAAACTAAAACACAAATAGTAAAAGTAAAAAAAGGAGAAAATACACAAAAAT
The DNA here is from genome assembly GCA_004363535.1 of Dasyprocta punctata. NCBI lineage: Eukaryota > Metazoa > Chordata > Mammalia > Rodentia > Dasyproctidae > Dasyprocta > Dasyprocta punctata. The sequence continues at coordinate 19,040 of RJWM01002835.1, forward strand.
AGCAATGAAAATAAAAAAGAGTAGCTATCTCAATTTTTTTAAAAGTAGATACTAAAGCAAACATGGATAAAAAGGGTTATTTTAAGTAAAATTCCAAAAGACCAATTCTTCCAGAGGATGCAAAAATCCTAAGTATTTTTTCACATCATAGCTAAAGAATGCATGAAGCAAAACTGAGAGAGGTAAATAAATAGAATGAACTGGGTGTGGTGGCGCACGCCTTTAATCCCAGCACTCAGGAGGTTGAGGCCGAAGGATCGTTGTTTTGAGTTCGACACCAACCTGGTCTACAAAATGAGTTCAAGGGAGGCCTGAACTGCAGAGCGAGATCCTGTCTTAAAAACTAGGGCTGAGGATTTAGCTCAGTGGTCTAAGGTCCTGCCTGGCAGGCACGAGACTGTGAGTTCAATCCCCGGTACCAAAAACAAAACAAAACAAAAAAAAGAAGTAAATAAATAGGACCAGTGATATAACTCAGTGGCACAGTGCCTGCCTGGCAAGAGCAATATCATTAGTTTGATTTCCATTACAAAAAAAAAGTATAGAAGTAAATACATAGACCCATTCATTATTATCATAATGCATTTAAAAACTTCTATCAATAATTAATGCAAAAATATAAATAGAAACTCAGTAAAACTATAGGAAACTTGAATACTAATCAATTTGTTCTATGTGATCTTTATTGACTACTCCAAAGTCAGAAGAATACATATGGTGGTTTTACCAAAGTAGACCATAATCTTAGTCATAAAACAAATATTAGTGCACTTAAAATTACTCTAGTAATAAAGGAATCTATAAGTAAATGCAAGTATTCAATAAATGCTGGAATTCGATGAGTGATGACTTGAAGTACTAACATGTTGAAGGGATTAACCTATTTTAAGAAATTTACATATGCTGTCTCATTTAATTAATACAAAAATTCTTATGGTATATTTAATTTTCTCTATTTTATAAGCAAGAAGGAGGCTATAAAAGACAAGTTGTTTGGGCAAGATTGGCAGCCTTGAAATTAAATCTGCCTGACTCTAAAGCCCACATTATACTCTTCAAACCTGCTGACCAATCTGTATGATCTTGAAGCTAATATTCATAGCCTTGTGTCTTGCATTTTTCAGAAATACACCAACCATATTCTATGACTCTCTGATGGAGACCAGAACTTTTAAAAAATCCAAGAAGTACTTTTTTCCCTAGGGAATTCTTATTATGTTATTTTCTGAAATATTTTTGGTTGGTCATGGGCACCTATTCTGTTTTTTAAGTCTGTAGGTTTATCCACTGAATAAGTGCCTTGAATGTTTTCTTTTAATGGGAGAAAGAAGTTCATTTTTCTTCAAACAATGAGATAGCTCATGATTTAATTAAAAATAAAATACAAGCGACTTGTTATCTTCCAAGAAGAACTCTGCAGTCCCTTGCTTGCACACTCCTTATTAGTCTCCTTGGCAACGGGTAATCACTTGTTTCCCTTAAATAGATGAGATGCCAACAAATATGTAATAGTGGTTTGATACTTCAGCACAGAAAAGTGCTATAATGACAGCATAATAAATCTGAACATGAAAAGTTAATAGCCACATTAGTGACAGCCTAACTATAGTGTGGGGAACACATGGAGTCTGAATTTTCTGCTTCAGTTTCATTTCCTTTGTGATGCTCAGTTTTCTGTAGAATATCCTCTTCCCTCCTACCCCTTACATGTCCTAAAACATAGGAGGGGTTGGAACTCTTTAAAATGAAAACAGATATGTTAGTAATTCCTTCTTTCCCCTGTAAGAAAGGATATTTAATTCATCTGGTTTCAGGTAAATGATTTTTTTTTAAAAAGTAGATTTTGGATAATCCTTAATGAGATAAATGTGTAACTTGAATTCAATATGCTTACCTAAATACATTGCATTTTGGAGTAGGGATTCTCTATGATTTACTCCTCAGAGGGTTATTTACCTCCATTGAAATATCCTCTCTGCTTTCTGATTGTTATAAAGGCAAATCCACAACACCATGGACCTGTCACACTGGAACCAAGCAGATCTGGTGGTTTAAGATAATTGCTTTATAGGTGTGACAATTATATTAAAACGACTCAAGGAGAGTCTTCTCTCATCCTCATTCTTAATGGAGATATATATCTATTTTGTTATACACATTTTACAATGGGCTATGGGCTACAGATAACCATTGGTTTAACATTTATCTTCAGAACTTACAATACTTAGCAGTGGCAATATATTTAGACCAAAATGAGAAGTCAGTCACAGAATCTACCGTGTCTCCTCGCTCTCTAATTATCAGTTCTGTTTCTTTCACTTCTTATGGTTCTTTCTCAGTTTATCATTTTTAACCTAATTCTGTAAACCAAATTCTGTTCTTTTCCTTTGATAGAGTTAGGGGTTATCTGAAAAATTGTGACAACTCTAAGACACTAAGAGCCCAACATAAAAAGTTGAGACTGGAGAACAAAACACATCAAAACTGAAAAACCTAAACAGATATAAATATGGTAGTTTTATTTGTAATTGTTAGTATTCTCTGCCAAGTATAATTTTTCAAGCAATGGGCTAAATTCTGTGCATGTTATTTTCAATGAATCTTTACAACACAGATGTTGTCATGATTTTACAGGCAATTGAGGGGGCCACAGAAGTTGAACGTCTTGTCCAGGGTCACAAAAGTAGAAAGTGGCAGAGGCAGGATTTTAATATACATTATCTTGTTCCCAAAGCTAATGTAAAGTGGAAAGGGGTCATTCAAAGCCATGAATAATTTACTACAAAATGCAGTCATCCTTCATCCAGAATCCTTGGAAGGGTGATTAACCAACCTCTGAATAGTTCCAAGTCCCTGCTTTCTAAGGTGTCTAGTTTTAGTATAAATAAAAGGAAGAATACTATTTATAAATGCTTGTAATGCGTCAGATACATTCTTAAGCTGAGACTATGATCGGTGGATGTAACCATGGCTCTGGAGTCAGACAGAATCTTCACACGACCATTATGAGATTTTGAGTTTCTGTATTTTAATACTCAATTTTTCTATTTACATAGCAAAGAAAAGTTTTCTATAATGTATGGTCTTGGTGAGAATTAGATCCAGTAACCACTTGGATTGTGACTGTCCAAAGGAAGCATTCAACAAATGTTATCTAAACTGCTAGGTGTTTTTATTGCTGTATGCAAGGCAAACTGTTGAGCACCTTACTTATAATATTTAATCTACTCTGCTTAGTAGTTCTCTGATGTATGCACTATGGGAATACCCAATTTACTTACAAGAAAAAGATTCACAGGAATTATCCAAAGTCACAGAGCAAGTCGGAGCTAAGCCAGGTTTCTGCCCCTAGTGCTGTCTCCAAAGCCTGACTTCTCAGAAGATGGTACACACAGATTCTATTGTTGGACAACATTAATACCACAAAAAATGTCTCTGTCTTAGGTCCAACCATACTCATGCAACTTCCCACCTCTTGACCATAGTTGTAGTTATTAGTGGTTTACATGTTTATTACTGTGAAAATTTTCTCTGTTTCTTCCCATCTAATACTATGCATCCCTTTTCATCTGTTGCCAACCTGAGAGTCCTATTTCACTAGCTTTTTCATCATGATAAATTTGTTAAAGATATTTGAAAAAAGTACAAAGCAAATATATATATATATATATATATATATATATATATATATATATCAGAACAAGAAAATAAAGTCTTCATAATGTATTTGACCAAAAGTAAACCAAGAGAAATGACCAAGAGATGATAGGACATAAATGCCAAGGCTTCACTCTACCCCAAGAAGACGGGCATTGTGACTTGACAGTATAGTGTGATCACAGCACACTAGGAGTGCCTTCCAGGAATCAGAAATGTTGGAGAAGGCGTATGCCTGTTGCAAATTTGTGTCATAGCAACCTACACATATTAAGTAAATAAATAAATGTTTCTCCAATAAATTTATTCACTGAGGAGAGATTTTAGGTTCTTGTCTCTCAGTCTGAATGACACTTGATGTTCTATTCTTTCTATGTTTAATCTAAAAACCATGCAAAAGTTCTTCTCCCTGTGTAAATTATTATCACAAGTGGAAAATGCTTTGTTTTTGAAGAGATGATGAAACATGTCTTTTCAAATTTCTCCAGTTATTAAAGCAACAATGCCAGGGATGAGAGTTGATTTTAAAAGGATAATTTTTTGCTATCATTTATGAACCCCCTGCAGGAACACTGAAGGTGAAGGTGATGTTCTGATATGATTTCCCATCAACTCCTATTTTTAATATTCTCTTAATCTTGCAGTTCAGCTGGAAGAGGGGTGATGGTGGATTGGAGCAACAAGAAAAAATATGATACAATGCAGAATATTAAATAAAATTTATATTCATGATTATATGAAAAATTGTTCAGCAGAATATTTGAAACAAGGTTAAGTTCCAAGTAATCTCCATTGGAATGCCTAGTTTTGCTATTTTCATTCATACTTTATTCCACCACACTTCTGTTTTCCATGGTCTATGGTAAGTGGATAAAATACAGGCCAAAGACTCCTTCCTGTACAAATGCCTCTAAATTCCTGAAAAGTACTTAGCCAGACATGTAAACAAGAGCTAGCAAGACCATTGCATCCCTTCCTGTGTGACAGAAGACAATATTCACTCATTTTCCAACTTCGTAAAAAACTGTTTCCCATAGGAAATCCCTTTTGATCTCCCTTCTCCCTTTCCACCTAGGAGACGGGTATCCTGTTTTGTTCTTCCAAAATGTTGCATATCTCTGTAGCAAAATCCATATTTATTTATCTTTTTGCCTGTCAACTTTCAAAAGTATGAATTTCTTAAGACAGATGCTATGTTCTAGACTTTAAAAAAAAATTCCAATTGCCTATCATAGGAAAACTGTGTTTCACGAAAGCTTTATTAGATGGGTGATTGACTGGTTGAAAGGATTAAAAGATTAGACCAATACTAAAAATCCTGTCACCCTACTGTTAAGTATCACTAATTAAATAGTCATTAAGACAATGATTAAATGAATGGAAAGAGAAACCAACTTTGACGCAAGACAACTTGGGTTTAAATACCTACTATATTATTCACTGGCTATTTTAATCTTTTCCAGCTTGTTTAAATTGCATTTATCAGTGATCTCTGTCATAAATTATGTCTAATAAATCTTACCTCCAATGAGCTTCATGAAAATTAAATAAAATTTTGTTTATAAAGTGTCTGGCCAATTTTTAATAGCTCACAAAATGGTAGTTATTATTATGTCTAAACCTGACTATAAAGTTCTCTACATTTTAAAATGTATTTTTCTTTCTAAATAAAAATTATTAAAGAGTTAGCCAAGCCAAGTGTGGTGGTGCATGCCTGTAATCCCAGCACTCTGGGAGTCTGAGGATGGAAGACTGCAAATCTGAGCCCCGGCTACACAGGTTATTGATTTAGAGTTGGATATATAGCTCAGTGGCACAGTGCCTACCTGGTGAGCACGAAGTCATGAGTTCAATTCCCGGTACCAAAACAAACAAACAAACAAACACAGGTTATTGACTTAGTAAGAAACTGAATATAACATTTGAAAAAAGGGCTGGAAATGTAGTTCAGTGTGAAGGCTCTGGTTTAACACCCAGAACCACAGAAAAAAAGAAAAAAAGAAAGAAGAAAGAAGAAAGAAAGAAAGAAAGAAAGAAAGAAAGAAAGAAAGCAAGAAAGAAGAGAAAAGATTTGACAGTATATAAAATCACTTGCATAGAAATTTCTACATTAACTTTAACTTTCAAAGCAATAGTTGATTAATTACACATACACATACCTCACACACAAAACCACGAGCACAGAATGTTTGCTCCTCCTTAAAAATATGTATTGGTTTATGTGCTCTTGCTTTTGTTAATAAGGTAAACAGTGGAATAATTACAATGGTGAAAATAATGGTAATATTTACATAGCACTTATGTGCCAGGTGTTGCCTAAAGTTTTTTATATACATTAACCTGGTAAATTGAAACAAGAATATTATGCTGTAGGTGCATAATTAATATGTCCATTTGATACATGGGATACCTTAAACACAGGATTATGTAATTGGCTCAGGCTCATAAAGCTAGGAAATAGCAAAAAAGTTGAGCAAGTTCATTAAGGTAGCAAGGATATGAAGTTACCTACTGTGAACCAGCAGGGTTGGACAGGAGGTATCCTATATGTGCAGGATAGAACATACCCAAACTTGTAAGCTAAACCTCTTGAAAAGAAAACATACTCTGCATGTCTGAACTATTCTCAGTGGAAGCAGAAGTCTTAGATTCTCAAACTAGTGAAGGATATCCTTTATTGTTTGAAGTTACTGGTATTCAGAGTTGCAAGACTTCTGAGATTTCTGGGTAAGAAATACTGGGAAGAGAGCATACAATCCTGCTGCTCCAGGTGCCGTTTGAATTTGGACGTCTAATAACCTGTACATGGTTTTGCCCTGCAGTGGAATGCAGAGACTATTTGGACATATACATTTTTAAGATTATCTCAGGTAAAACTGTAATATTTACTCCCCCTCATTTTTATTCTGGCTTGTCTGCATAATGCTTATAACTGTTAAATGCCGTATATAGGTCTTGTTTGTAGCCATGGAGTCTTCATTAAATATGCAGCATTATATCAATATGTGACATCACTACTTATATCATCTATTTATCATCTATTTAAGTGATTCTATCTATGGTAGAAATATGGTACAAGTGAATATTAAATTCTAAAATAATTTATTTCCTACCTCAGTAATATATTTATCCAATACTAAAATTTTATGTGAAAGCGAAAAAATCTTTTTTGAGTAAAATGTCTAGTATTTCAGTGTTGGGTAGCAGGTCAAAGATTAAAAGGAAAACCATTAAAAATATCAAGGCTAGTAGTTCTTCTGGACATAGGAATCAACAAGAATTGGCAAAAAAGAAGCTTCTTGAGTGTTTTCTTTAAAGACTCGGATCGTCCACATGCAAAGATCAAGTATTCACCTAACTAGTGATTCTGATAGGAGTGGTCTGCATATCACACATGGACAAAGACTACTCAGGAGAGTCTTATGTTGTTTAATAGTTAACATAAATTGTTTAGATACTTTTAAAACTGGAAAGAAGTATGCAAATTGCATTTGATGCTAATACATTGCCCTAGATTTTAAGATGTTCAGATAGTCTTCTCAGAAATTGGAAGGTCACAAGTCTTAAGTAATGATTTATGACAAGATCTTCATTAAATGATAGACACTATAGTTCTATGAACTGTTGGGGGTGCTAATAAGATGACAAATTTTAGGATTCACTTGTAGTCCCACATTCCATGTGTGTTGGCTGGAGGCCGACCTCACAGAGAAGGGAAGGCTGATCACCTTGTTAATAGCCCTGTCTTCTGCAGCTTCTGACCTGTGTTATAGAATTCATATTCAGCACGACTTATTGCTGATGCATGATCAATGATCCTCCTAACATCAATGTCACCACTGTATTAGTCTAACTATAATACGCTGAAGACTTACTAAAATGGAATTAAAGCATGAATACAACAGATATTGACAGGAACAGTGGATATGTTGATAACAGGGCACATATGTTGCACATTGGTCTCAAGATGTTAGCTAACTCTACTGCAAAAGAAAAGATGTAGACATACAGCACGGTGCTTCAATCCTAAAACGAGCTCAGTTATTATCACCGTCATCATTGTCATTGTAATCAATGTCATTATTTTTCCTCAACAAATTTAATTAAAAGCTTTATCCTTCAGTCTGTACTAGAAATGATCTCTTGTTATTTCTGTTCGTGTAGCTAAATTTAATGAAATTTTGTTATTCTTTTCATGAATATCCTTGATTGAAAATTTGGCATTGTATAGGAGGAAAAAATAGGCATTGAAGTTTCTGACTTAAACTTTGTCACCAAAGCTTGCTTACCATTTATATTGGTCAGATATTTCACTTCTACAATATTATTTGCTTTACATTTATAACAGGAAATAGTACTATTTCATTCCATCATCATTGAATAGATGAAATAAAATATCTAATTATCCTGAAGCCTGATATTGAACAAACCTTAATTACCTTACCTTCTTTTATCTGATAGGTTGTATTTTATAATGGCATAATAGAAATGGATGCATAAATGGATGGATGGGAGATGGAAAGGTGAACAAGTAAGAAATTCAGTAAATTTATATGTAATTTAAAATATCCTCTACTAATCCAAGAAAAAATTCTGTTACTTTTCCAGTGAGATTCTCCCTAAAATGTATTTTATAAATGGTACACATTGTATAGGAATTTTTTATTAGAAAAATTCTATTCTGGTCATTCATTCCAACCTACTCATTTTAAAATTTGAGACAAAGAGTTAAAAATAAGTAACAAAGTAGGTGGTATCTGTAGTGGTTCTGATTTAGCTCAAGAACTATCAAAGTTCTAATGTAAACCTCTCTTTAAAGGGCACAGTACAAAGTTTCAGTATAAATTCCCTGGTAAAGTTAAGGTCGATTTGTCTCCTCTTAAAATGTTTTGAAGTCCTTTCTCTGGAGCCTATGAATGTGACTTTATTTACAAATAGAGTTTTTGCTGAAGTGATTAGGCAAGTTAAACTGTGGCCATATTTGGATGGGATGGATAAAAATCCAATGTGATGAATCTTGTAAGAAGAGACAGACATTCCAAGGAAAGATGATATAAGGCTACATACAAAGCACCCCACCATGAAGTCAAGTTGGAGCATGAAGCCTCAGAGTACCAGTGACTTCCAGCAGCTTCCAGAAGCTTGTAGAGACACATGAAATTCACTCCCTCTCCAAACCTGTAGGAAAAAACAAATCCTGAATTTTAATCCTCGATTTTTAACTTTTGGCCCCAAAACTGTGAAAGGATGGGTTTCTGTTATTTATCCATGTTTTATGACAATTTGTGTCAATGGTTTAGAAAACTGACATACCTGGGTATACAAGCACAGGGAGTTATCATAAACTGGACTTTTCTTCATAAATTTGTAGAGCTATAGCTACATGAAATGCCCCTGACAACTGTACCCTTGCTTTTCCCACCTCTAACCCAGAAGGAACCTAGAGAAGAGAACACAGGAGAAATAGAGGAAAAAAAAGGATAGGTTGGCCAAAATAGGTTTCATTGTCTCCTACCCTATGTAGCATTTTGCTTCCATTAAGTCCTGAATCTATTGCTTTAAAATAAATCACAAATTTGGAGAGGGTATGTTTATGTAGTCTTTCTCACCATAACCCAACTCACCTGAAATGTTCTGACACTCTTGAAAATAATTTCAATTAATGAATAAAACATGATAAACTAATAATTAGCTTTTGAAGGTGAACGCTTTTAACAGAGGGTAATTCAGTAATGCTCTAATTGTTTTTCGCAGCATCAGACCTTAGCTGACATTTGGCTTCAGCTCCAACCTAGCAATTCTCAGCCTACATTTAGAAAGACCATGAGCAATTTCCTAGGAGTTGGCCAGAAATTATTCACAATGCCTGGATTACACACTTCGAAAAGTGTGAAGTTGTATGATATTCAAGATTCCAAATCTAGCTTTGGCAAGAACTCCTGCTTTGGAATACTCAACAGAAACTTAGGAACAGCCCCATTTTCTTATTTTTAAGGAAAACAATATGACAGAGACTTTCCTAGTAGATAATGAGCAATTTTAAAACTATGAATGCTAACATGTCAATTGGGTTAGTTTATTACTCTAGCAATAAGAATCAATAGCTAACTTGCTATAAATAATCCTAAATTTTAAATGTTCTTCCCAAATGTGGAGAGGGATAGGAGTTATACAGAAAATTAATAAAATATTTTACATGTATTCTTTTCAAACTGCATATCTGGCAGTTTCAATGTATGTGGGGAGAGAGTGTCAGCCTTCATGAACAAAATGTACTTAGTAAATCTGTTCAGAAACATTACTAGTTCTGAAATGTTCTTCATATTTGATTTAAATGAATAGTATAAGAGATAAGGGCTTGTTGTCCTGTGAAATATCCTTGATATTTCTTCCTAAAATCTAAGTTCTGCTATTAGCAGAAAACAAACTCTGCTGTAGGGGCACCCAAAGAAACTCCCAGAATCCCATTCTTGAATGTGGTATCCACCACCTGAACCAAATATTTTCTGCATATCAACTGTAAGAAGTCTCCTAACACACTCCAGCCATTAATTTCTTCCAGTCCAATTTTGGTGAAAGAAACTTTGCTAAATTTGTTAATTACAAAATGCTTTCCACTGTCAAAATTGCCTCTCTAGTTGAGAATTGAAAGCATTACAAAACAGACTCAGCAACAATGAAGTTGGGACAGAGGGGATAGGGACAGTGGGGACCCTCAAAACCAGCTAACTAAAGAGATAGAGTGACTGAGAACCAGTTATCCAGGGTGGGAGTTGAAGCAAAATGAGTAGAGGGACCTAGCAGGAAGAAATGACTGGAGCTTCTAAATGCCTAAGTGCAGTTTGAAAAATGTTGTAAGCACTCTGTTTGGTCCACAGTTGGCTGTCAGCTTTCAACTGCTGCTAATAATGTCCTAGTTGCAGTGCAATACTAGGGCTCTCAGAACTGGTTTCCCAAGAGAAACTAGAAATTGTCATTTTAAAAAAAAATCTTTTTTTTTTTATATTTGAGAGGTAATTAAAATTTTCATCCTGTGTAAAAATATCATCTTTAAATTTCTTGTCTGCACTGAAAAGTTTTAAAATTGTAAGAAAAATAATTGTTCTGCCTTGTACGCAATTGAAAGGCACCGTGTTACTGGTCTGAAGATGAGAGTTTGTCTAACAAAGAATAAAGATGGGACAATGGAACAGATATATACAGAACTTAATAAAAACAAAATATTTTACCTGTTTCAAGCATTTCTTTTGAAATATAGTCATAATACACATATTCTGTGAGTCACTAGAAGACTTACATGGCATTCAGAGTCACTGTTATGTAGGTGTACTGTATGTACTTCTGGGAATGCAAAGATATTCAAACAAGTAACCTGGAACAAGCACAATACAGAATTTGTTGTAATATTCTTCTTCCAAAGAGTTGTAAGGCTTAAACCAAGATGGAAAATTATTCCCCAAATTGGATAGATTGCCTACTCTAAGGAAGAGAAGAAATGAATGACCCCTTTCATTTTATAACTAAGTAAGGAATAACGATATAAAGGTACCTCAGGCAATGTTACATTTATCCTGATAATCTGTACATTGTCAGAGAATGGAGAAAATGGCTTAGGATGTTTCTAGAGTTGGTGAAGGAAGTAGGGAACTTTTGTCATATAAAAATATCACCAGTGTCTTTATTTTATTGAAATGGAAAAGATTTCCTTAAAGAATTCCTGATAAAAAATAAAGATTAATTTGTTCACAGCTGCAAATTTAGCTTAGTACAGGACCACAGACAAAATAAAATGTGATATATTTTACATTTCTGAGTCAATAAAAATGATAGCAGCTCCATTTCATATCGGGATATTATTGACATATGGGGGATTATGTTACATGACATATGAGGAAGAAATTAACATATGGGAAGATTTTATTACATAAAACAGAAAATTTATATAATACATTATATAAATTGCTCTAATTGTATTTACTATTTTTAATTTAGTACTTCACTGGCATACAGGGGTTAGTTATTTGGGATTGTAATTAAAACAAATATAGTAGTAACTTACACAATTATCAACCAACTATCATATTTAAAAACCAAAAAAAGAAAAATTCCATTTCAAGTACCCAAGTCTACTGAGAAACATCTAGAACCTCCGATGAAAGGTGTTGGGCATGACCTGGCAAGATGTAAAGGGCAGAGTCATTTATGGTGAATACAGAGTTCGATGAAGTGGCACAAATTTTCATCCTATTTTGCCTTCAGCTGCTCAAGTCAGGCTCATAAATGCCCAAATGAGGACAGGACATGGGAGTTCTATACCAACGTGGTGCTGTCATGCCTAACTGATAAATAAGAATCCCTCATCTGTGGCAACTAGCAAATAGACACAACCAATGTATTTGAACCTCAGCTTTGTTTGACTGGTTATTTTTATAAACTCAACATAGTCCTATCTATTTTATCTCTCTTCAATATCTGTGGCAACACTTCTTCAAATATGAAGTGATGGTGTTATCAGGTCAAGGTTTGAAAAACCTGTTGCCAAAGGATTGATGTTGCCAGAGTCCTGATTGTATGAACATATAAGGGAAGAAAAATCAGAAGAATATTTTCCCAATAAGTTGTTTTCTGCAGAGTTACAAACGTAGAAAAAAAAAAAAGCGGCCTTTTACATTTCAAAACATTACTCAAGTTTTTATGTGTGAATGCCAAAGTTTCCAATAAGCAGCTTGATTGTCGTAAAAAAAAAAAAAAAAAAAAATACTGCCTTTAATTTGTAGTTACAAGGGCCGGGAGTTTGGCTCAGTGGCCTAAGCGCCTGTCAGGCAGGTGTGAGATTGTGAGTTTGATCCCTGGTGCCGTCAAAAAAAAAAAAAAAAAAAATTGTAGTTACAAAATGCATGTGGATCAAACTATATATTCAGATTTTGAGAATAAAGTTGAAATTGAAGCATTTCCTTAAACAGGCATAGGCATCATTCAATTATTTGAGAGGGTATGTTTATAATTTTGTTGCTAATAGCAACTATTTTAGGGTAGTCAAGCATCCAGTTTTTGTGACAGTGAGTCTTTTTAGGGCAAAGAAAAGTACATAGCTTCATATGCAGCTTTGACATGCGTTTTATTTCAAATATGTAGGAATTTGAAGACTACGTATGAATGGCATTTTAAAATGTTTTTATAGGAATAACTTAGATATTGGAACCAATTTGAATGGCAAATTACTTTCTTTCACTAAATTAAGTTTTCATTTTCAGTACATCCCTGTAAAATAATTACCCCTACCTTTTTCAGAAAAGAATCAGCAAACCATCCAGGAAGTTTTTCTATCTTTTTAAAAAGATGTCATCAAGTGAAATTCCTTTGACTATTTGAAAAAAGTTGAACTTTTCAAAATCGCAAGAATTTGACTTATTTTACGTCTTATAACTACAGTTCAAAGCCATAATAAACACAAAGCACTTCACGAAAGGTCTTTATCCAATATTAGGCTTTCTTAATACAAGTATCCTGGACTGAAATTATACAGTAACATTTTTTAGACTGGCTTCACAAATGTCCAATAAAGCCCACCTTATTGTTGGTTAATACGATTTAATATACCCATATCATGATTTTAAAGCTCTGTAACATTATCGATGGATTTACATTGGTGAGACTTTTTAAAAATTGTTTACTTGCATCAGTGTACCCTGAGTCTCTAATAAGGAACTTTTTTGTTTTGCTGATTTTCTTTAGTCCTGTTTTACCCTGTTCTGCCAATTACTTAGAATTGAAGATTTGACAAAGCTAATGTTCTCCACTCAAACTCTGTAGCTTGTATAAAATGAGACAATTACATTTCCAACTCAAACTGCTGTATAATAATCTTGCTAGACAAAATGGTATCTTGACATTATTTCTACTTATTAATTCCCAGTACTCTAAAATGATTATGACTCCCAAGCACAAAGGTAGAGTCTTTCTTCTTAATGTAAAATTAACCTATTCATTGGAAGTAAATTTACCTTAGCATTAAAAAAGACAGGTATCAAAAATTTTGAACCTCATATTTTAAAAAATCTATGTGTATGCATTAACCTTACAGTGGATCACTATACAATTACTTATTTTTAGTTATACTTCTTCACTTACAAAATTCTTACAGTTCTATTCTTCCGAAATTAAAGCAGTTCTTTTGTTCATAAAAGGACATGACACAATTCAATATGGTCTTGGTTAACGAGATCAAACTTCAATGTACTCGACTTGATCATGCATATTAATGATCTGATTTGACTTCAGCTATATCTGGCAGTTTCCAGGGTCAACTCAGCTATTTAGGAAAGTTGGCTTTCCATCCCTGAGAAGGGTGAAAGAAGAACTGAAAACCAGAGGTCTTCCTCAGTCCTTTCATACCTGAACACTGGTGATACCCTCCAGGGAATTCCTAATACTCTGTTACCTCTCATAACTCTCATGGACTTTAATCAAGTAACATATATAATAAGGTTTGCCCAGTGTAGAACTCTGTCTCCCAATCACCATTCATCACTGTGGTGAGCTATAAATTCATTTTTGGAAGTAACAACCTTGTAGGCCACGTGAAAATGATGTATCAACACATCCTTCTTTCACTGTAGGCCCTGATACTCCTCTCAGAACTATCAAGGAGGCAATGGAGATATGCCATATAAATTATTCACTTCCCCTCCTGATAGAAGCCTTTCTAGTTATCAAAGCATAATATATAAAGACCAGCAGAGATGCACCAGAAATTAATCTCTGTTTAACAAAACCAACTGCAGTTATTAGGTAAAACATTAAGTTTTAGAACCTAGTTCAAATAATTCTTGCAGCAATGTCAAGATTGTGTGACTAATTTTTTTTTTTCTGTGAGAGAAATGGTCTTAATAAAGAGACCATTAATTAAGACTCACAAACTCAAGGCAGAATCAGATACGGCTCAAATGAGGTTTACCTCTATCAACGTGAGAAAGTGCAACATAGGAATAGGATGATGAATGGAAACATTTATTGCTCCCTTCTTCATCCATGGCCACTTTCGTATTGCTCTTATCAGGACTGGTTTTGTTCTAACTTTATTAATCCAGATTAGGAAAGTAGAGACAGCATACTTTACATGACCCTTGTGTGACTAACAAGTGAATTAGCAGCTCCAATATTAATTGGTGATAAGTACACTTTGATTGAGTAGATAAACTATGATGCTATGTATGCCCAAGACAGAAAGTAATGCAGAAATTTTTCTTGATCAAAGTGAAGAGTTTCTGTTTTGTTCTCTATAGAAAAGCAGTTTTATTCCTGCTTTTAGTGTTAAAATGTTAGACCAGCTTAGCTTTTAATCACCTTTGCTCATTTTATTGATTGAAGAATTTAAGGGCAAGGTATTAGTCAACTATTCAAATTTACCCTACTTGTCAGAAACAAAGTCTACAATAAACTGACTTCTCTTAGACTCATTGCTTTTCCCACCATTTCATGCTGCTTTCTTGAGTACAATTATTAATGCAATGGCATTTATGCTTCCATATAGAAAGGTAGCTCTATACAGTAATTTGGAAGGCAGAAGCTTTTAGTCCACTTCAGTCATCTTTTACATGTGTGATCTGACTTCTTCAGAAAAATTGAATTGCATGGATACAAAAATAAAGATATTAATTTGAGTTTTAATTTAGTAAAATTGAATGTCTATGCTTATTAGGCATTGGTTCTGTGCCTTAGAAACTCATAAGTGCACATTCACAGTGTACTTTGATCTTATCTTTAAAAATTCATTCTAATTTTTAATCCTGTTTTATTTCCAGTTCTTTTAATTTCCAAATTAGTATAAATACTATCTCTTAAATAGTTCCTTGTAAACAAAATTATGTCTCTGATGATAATGGCAGTGGGTGGCTGCAACAGTAAGGGAGAATCCATTAATATCTAAGACAGCAACCTTTCAGAGGAAGCAGTAGTGATATAACTTGCCAAAAGCCAACAGTGTTTGCTTATGTGACTAAAACAACTACTCTTCAAAGTTTAGAGGGAGAGGTATAATTTGTCATATGTAATCACTTGTTTTCTCAGAAGAGAAATATAGTAACTCCCCAACAACTGTTTCTCATTTGTCTGGAAGAGCTGGATGAGGTAAAGCAATGCTGTTTTCAGAGGCTTTTGGCTCTTGCAATGCATTTGTATTTGTTTCAAATGAAACCAAAGACGCTTACTCTATCACTTTCCTTGCCATGGGTGTGAAGCATGGGAAAGCATGTATAACTATAAATTCACACTACCTTTGGGGATTTTCACAACACCACTGCTGACCAATCTGAATTGTCAATCTTTATTCATGAAAAAGCTCCTTCAGGTAAAGAATATAGCTTTATAACAGTCTGAGCTATAATAGATGTTGATCCTATTTTGATAAATATGGGGAGTAGGGGGAAACAATTCACAGAGAATCCATTGTAAGTTCTATGGTTAGGCTTCATCCTTTATTAGGTAGTGAATAAAAGACAATTGATGTTTACAACTCCAATTTAAGAGACCATTTAAACAGAAATGGTTCCATAGCAAAGTGAGGCAGAAGGGATCCAGGTATTTCTGAGTTTTCTCATATGGCTGATGAAGAAAGTATGGCTGATTTGTTTGTTCCCAGCAAATCACTGAAGTTAATAATATCTTGTGACCCAGGACTCTGAATCCGCAGGCCCTGACTTCTACTGGACTGGCTCATTCACATTGGTGAAAATGGAGAGGACAACAAAAGTACATTGCATCAATTAACATCAAGTTCTTCAACAGAGGGACCTCATCAGATGTAAAAACTGCTACACAGGGATGGATATAGTGAAATATCAAAATATTTAATAGTGCAAAAGAAAGTAAAATTCAAGATGGTTAGAAGCTACTCAGATAGCACAGACAGATCCCAAAGTAACAAATTCATGTTCACCTGGCTGAACTAGCTACCAGGATACATAAGGTAACAAAAGGAAAAAAAAAAAAGAAAGAAAAAAAAAAAGAAAAGAAAAGAGAAAAGAAAAGAAAAAAGAAAGGAAAAGGCAGGCAGACAAGACTTGCTCAGGTAATAGGGACATTGGAAAATGCAAAATCACCAGATACAGTACTTCCAGAAACAAATTTTAATGCTAACCAATATGTTTAATGAAGGCATGGCTTGAATTTTTCTTACCATAAAACTGTTGAGATTTGTTTTCTTATCCTTTCTCCTGCCTTTGTTCCTTCTTTCCTTCTTGCTCATTTGTTTTTGTTTTGTTTTGATTGGTTAACAAAAATATATAAAGCCAACTGCCTTCAAGATACATTGTGTGAGAAATTTCTACAGCTAGACAGTGGAGAAGTACTCCAAAGACGACGTTTAATGTTGAGCACCGAGCACTGTGGATGTTTCTTAAATATAAAAGGACAAATGCTGAATACCTTTCTCTCCAATGGGCTTGCCTTGATTCCTTATACCTCTTTGAAGGTCACCACAGTTTAGATAAGAGCAATTTCAGGAAGGCTATATGAAGCCCTTCCCTATATTTTTAAATAGCCTTTACAAAATCTTTTCAAAAAATAATTTTTCTCTAAACCTAAACCACATAGGATTGACTTAAGTATGTATTTTCCTTGCTTTATATTTGAGTGTTGTTGTTCTTGTTAATGCAACGGACTGGTTGCATGAAACCCCACCACAACAATAGGTATATGTTCACTTTCTATGGGAAAAAGCAAATAGCCTTTATCTCAAATTAAAGGCACAGCTATTTTATGCCATTTGTTACCAATTTAATGATAACATAACACTGAATGGTTATAGATTTATTTTATATAGATTTTTCTCTTTATAAGTTATTCTCTTACTCTTTCTAACATATATACAATATACATATATTTATATATACCCCTGATAAATCTTGTTTTAAAGGTAAAACATGAACTCCTTTCAGCTTTAGGGTGAATATCAAAGCCTGTCAGTATTTCACAACTCCACTAGAGAAATAGTGGACTGTACCAGTACTATTTAGCACTATATCATTGGTGTGCAATAATTCAGATTTATGTTTGTCATTGTTTTTAATATTTAAATGCTTATATCATGTCAGTAGAAAATCTTAAAAATCATAAACCCACAACAATAGTTAATGCTTAATTTTGCCATCATATTTAAAGCAGAAACCTTTGCGACAAGCCTACTGGTATGATATAAAGGGCATATTGCAGAGACATAATAGTCTCTGTTTTATAAGATATGTACTACCACGAAAGATCTGTTCTTTGTATCATCTGAAAGATGTAAGATCATCTGAGGTTATGATTGCTCCTTGAAACAGAAAGGTTGTACTGATTTCTTTCTAAATACTCATGATACATGAGTTTATCTGTGTTCAGATACAAACTCATTACAAACGGTTCCCTGTTTCCAGCAATACTTCTTCAGGGTGGGAAATAAGTATGTGGTAAGAAATTACCTTTATTAATACCTCTCCCACCTTTAAGCATAGCCCTGTTCTAACTCCAAGCTGGACAAGAGGGGAGAATGTTGACCAGGGAGGCCTCCATGACACCATCTGGTGTTTCTTTTATTTTATTTTTTTATACTGCTTACTGGCATGAAATTGTTGTTCATTCTACCTTTTACAATTCTTTAAATCCTAATGGCATAGATTGAGACACAGCACTATTGTTTTACAAGACATCTACTGTATCTACTTTGTTGGGATAAATACCCAGTAACTGCTGTCATAGCGAGAGGACCAGCGCGGGTACTACTATTCACAGTGTTGCTTTTGCATTTTTTGTCATATTTTTCCATTTTTGTAGTATTTTAATCTACAGAGTAAATTATTATATATACATTGGAACCAGTTAATGCCCTTAGACACTGTATACTTGTTTCATAAAGCAGGAAAGACAATGCAGGGGGAAATAGGTGCCCAAAAGCACAGTCACAAAGGCTCAGAAGTTCTAGATACCACTACAAGTCAATGCTGGAGATCACTTCTAAAACAATGTTCAAGAGGAATGCTTTAATTTGGAGAAAATACCACTCCCTCCCTCCCGCCCCCATCCCCTCCCTCTTTTAATAATCTTTTCAATTCACTATCAAAAGTCCTGGCTCTTCATATATACTTTAAACTATAAATAAACACTGCATAGTTCTCTTTTGTTTGTTTTTCTGTTCTGTTTTTTGTTTTTGTTTATGTTTTTTTTTTTTTTTTGAAAAATTATTGCAGTACAATAACTCCTGTTCGGAATTCAGTAGGGAGCAAACAGCACAGGGGTGTGGGCCGTCCGGATGGGTCCGGGAGCTGGCCGCAGGAGTGCTGGCGGAAGTGCAGAGGTCTGGAACAGTGTAGCTGCTGGAGCAGTTCGGAGACTGAAGGGAGAATTCACAGCCACGGCAGCAGCCGCTGCTGCAGCTGCCAATGGATTTGGAAGAATTCTGGGAGCCAATGGCTTTGAAGGTTCTTTTGAAAATACTAATTTTACCTGAAAGGAAAAAAAAAAAAAAAAAAAAAAAAAAAAAAAAAAAAAAAGAAGAAGAAGAAGAATGAGAACTCAAATTTTGAAATCTGTATTTGAAATCCAAAATCATAGGCAGTTTGAAAAATATATCAATGAACAACTATACATATAAACTCATAGTTTTGTATTGACAATAAAGGAAACAGAAAGTATCATTCTCCCTTTGGAAGAGATGGAAAGTAACTAAAAATGGTCTCCAAGAATGCTGAAAATTATATTTGTACAGGAAAATATTTATTATGAAAAATGATAGGACTTTCATACCACCTTTTACATACACATTAACTATCAAGAAGCAGACGTTTTTAGAGAGTCTCCTTACTACTGTCAGTGCTATTAGACTATCCAGATATGTAAACTGGAAGGCATAAAGCATGCAGTTTCTTGTTGTGTGAGGTCCCACACACAAAAAAATTTCACTTTCAATAAAAAAGTAAATAAAACATTTTCTTCAGATTTTGGCATGTTCTTTTTCTTTGTGCAAATGACTATCATGTTTTCTCTGCCTTATTCTACAAAGCTAGCTCATTCTCTGACTAGCAGCATTAATTAACATTAGCAAGATACCTATTCTCTCTGGAAAGAATGTTCCTACTTAAAGAAACATACTGAGAGCTAAGGAGGTGAGTTTAGAGTCTTAATAGTACCAAAATTTACTTGATTGTCAAAGCAGCATCTATGTTGAGAAAACATTCAGGGTTATGACTAGTGATGCTGAAATATCGGCTCTGCACAGAATTCATCATCTCCCAATACAGCTAAAATTGTTTTTCTAAAAAACATTAAAATCACTTCATTTTCATAAAATGGGGAATCCTGCTAAATTAATTGAGTCACCCCACAGTGGAGTCTCATAATAAATGATTGGAATTTTCCTATAACAATATTTTCAGGTGTTAGCAGTACATACTGGCATCAGTTATTAATAAAACCTACTTGAAGAAAACAGACTTCAAAATGTATAGTTTGGCATACATTATAGTCAATTATTCCTAATGTTTCATTGAGACCTGGGTCTCTGTGATGAAAGTGATGATCATCTCAACCAGAAGAAAAACATATGCCCATCAAAACTATTACACAATATCAGAAGGTTCCCTGGACTGTCTGTAAAGCTCTTCCAAATAATCCAGGTCAGGACATTCCACTATTATGCTTTCTAATCTAACCAGCACATTTAGCATAATGGAGAGAGGGCATTTGTCAGGATTATTTCCCAAGGTCTTGCATAGTATCCTTACATGAATAATTAAATAAAAATTAAGCCATATCCTGAAATTGTATCTTATTTTGTCTTGTTCTGATATTTTCTTTTTGAGACAGGGTCTCACTCTATAATCCAGGATGGCCTTGAATGCATTATGTAACCCAGGATGGTCTTGAATTTGTCTCAGCCTCCTGAGTGTGAGTGCTGAGATGACAGGTGTGTGCCACCACATTCGAGCCAAAACTGTATTATTATTATTATTATTATTTGCTTTTTTTTTTACTTTGAAGAGAATAAAATCAAACAAAATAAAACAGAATAGAGTCAACCAAAACAAAACAATGAACATGCTATATGACTTCAAAAAAAGATAAAAGGAAATCAATAATGGCTACCATAATGCCTCTCATTATCTTCAAAATAACTGCCCATACCATCAGGCATAATAAAATCAAACAAAATAGTACAGAATGAAACCAATAAAAACAAAACAATGGAAGTAATACACAACTTCAAAACAATAGTAAAACAACAGTGTTACCATAATGCCTCTTGTTATCTTCTAAGTAGTTGCCGACATCATCAGACAAAATGCAATCAAACAAACCAAAACAGAATAAAATCACTCAAAACAAAACAATGAAAGCAATATAGGGTTTCAAAACAAGGTAATAGGAAATCAATAATGGCTACCGTCATATATTTTATTATCTTCGAAATAGCTGTCCATGCCATCAACTGTAATAAAATTAGACAAACCAAGACAGAATAAAACCAAATTAAACAGAACAATGAGAACAATATGGAATTCAAATCATGGTAATAATTAACAACAGCCACTGCCTTCCCTTTTTAGACACTTCCTCCCCTTTCATTTTTACAAAATGTAGTGTGTATTTTGAATCCTACTAACTCCTTTAGTCTTTTTTTGTACTAGGGAGATAACATGATGTTCACCCATGTGGCTCTGGGTCATTTCATCCATGAACATGATAGTTCTATCCACTTACCTACAAGAAATTTGAGGTTATTTTTCTTTATAGCTGAGTAGCTTTCCATTGGATAAAAATGCTATATCTTTGTTGTCCACTATGTAGTTAATGGGCAAGCTACCCCCACTTCTTTCTAGTTCCCTGTCACATACAGCATTGTTCTCTCTCCTTTGACTGTCAGTCTATGAACTCTTTTTTGAGTTTAATGTGTTTCTTGTATAAAGCATATTGATGGATCCTATCTCCTGATCCACTCTGCCTGTGTTTCTTTTTATTGGTGAATTGAGGCCATCTACGTTAATGGTTAAGGCCAGCATGCACTGCTTTGTCTCTGCCATGCTATTTTCCAATGGCAGCCTACTTTTCCTCTCTATTCAATTGTCTGCCCCACTGTGATATCCCTCTGCCACTGTTTCTGGAGCTGTTGTCTTTTTTATCTCTCTTTAGAGTGTCCTTCAGTATTCTTTGTAGGGTTGGCTTGGTGGTCATAAATTCCTTCAGTTGTTCTTCATCATGGAAGTACCTTGTTCATCTGTTAATTTTGAAAGATAGTTTTGCAGTGTACATCAATCTGGGTTGGAAGTTGTCTTCTTTCAGGGCTCGAAACACTTCACTCCAAGCTCTTCTTGACTTAATGGTTTGTGTTGAGAAGTCTGTTGTGATTCTGCTGGGTTTTCCTTTATAGGTGATCTGTTTCTTTTCTCTTAACAGCTTTTAATATTCTGTTCTTGTGTTGAATTTCTGGGATCTTGATTATTATATACTTGAGTGTAGATTTCTTTTGGTTATGGCTAGCTGGAATTCTATATGCTTCACTTATCTGAATGTTACTTCCTTTTCCCATGCTTGGGAAGTTTTCTGCTATTATTTCTGTAAATCATCTTTTAATGTCATTTGTGTTGACCCCTGCTTTTTCACTCACATCTTTTTATTCTTAAATTATGTTTCTTTGGGTTGTCTTGCAGTTGTTGAATTGTTACTTCCAGGTTCCTTGTTATTTTTAAAAGATCTTTCCCTTCGCAATCACAAGCTGCAAACCTGTCTTCAAGGTTTGAAAGTCTATCTTCACTTTCTTTCAAGTGGTTTTTACCAGATATCAATGGAGTTTTTAATTTCCTGAACCTCTCTTTGAATCTGTTTCATGTATTCTAAAACTTTTTTGTACTGTTTATTTAAGGTTTCCCTCATTTTTCTAGGCTCTTCCATTTTTTTAAATCTATGTCTTCTTTAGATAGGCTTAGCAATTTTTTTATTATGTTTTCCATTTCTTCTTTTACCTGAGTTACTATTTCTGTTCTAGTTCCTTTCATAGCCTCATGAAGTTGTTTCTTTACTTCAGTTGCCATCACTTCAGAAATGTCAGGTGTGCGACTCCCTATCTCTTCCATGTTTGTGTCTCCTGAACTTGCTGTTCTTGGATTGGAGGCCAGAGACTGCCTCTTGCTTCTTTGTCTTGACATATTTCTGGGTTCTTCTGGACAAGTCAGTATTGGGGTCCCAGGCACTTCCCGCATTGGCTACAATTTCTCTGAAGCAAGACTGTTTGGCTCTTCTAGACAGTGCTGGCTATTGGTATCCGATGGTGGCCACTGGGTGCACTGGTGCAGGGATGTCTGCTGCTTTTTCCAGCCTGTGTTGGCTCTCCAATGGATGGTGGAGTGCGTGCAGGGGCAGGGCCGACTGCCACCTCCAGACCGAGCTGGCTACCCACAGGTAAGTTCCACAATGGTGGCTAGAATGTGTGTGGGGGTGGGGCTCAGTCTGAGCAGTTTTCATGGGTTTGAGTCCAGCTAGGAGTTGCTGGAGGAAGCTGGGAGCAGTTCTAGTTCCAGGCTTATCTGGTCCAACTCCAAAATGGTTCCTGGCCAATCGTTGTCTCCTGCGGGAGGACTGAGTCCTATGCACTCACCACGAGCCAGTGCAGTCTTCCAGGTCTGCCACTCCCCTCCACTGCCACTCCCCTCCAATGCTGCCTCTCTCTGCAGAGGCCACCAGTGTCGCCAGCCACCATGTCACCTTGATCACATGTCCCCAGGTTCCAACAGCTCCTCTCACACAGTGGGTCTGGCTCCAGGTGAAGGCACTACCAACTACTGCCTTCTTCTTTAAGTTCTTTTTTTCACTCATTCTGTGGGCTTCAATTCTCACTTTTGGTTCTTCCTGGGTCCAGGGGACCCAATTCCTTCCTTCTTGTCTTCCCCACAATGCTATATTCCAGCATCTGGACTGTATCTCTCAGAGAGGCTGTTTGCTCTGCTGCTTACTGTTCTGCCATCTTCCTGGAAGCCCTGAAACTGTATTTTAAAACTTCAAAATTATTGAGACTACCTATAATACCGATTTTTTGTCTCTTAAGTAAAAAAAAGCAATTTGAGAATTTGCTTTTACTGACATTCTTTAAATGTTCACTAATAGCAAGATCAGTTTTAATAGAATTACTCACTGAACTTAAGAGTTTGGCTTTTCTCCTTTCACTGTGCTCTGTGATAAAATGGAACACAACTCAAAGAGATATGATACTGGGTTGTGGTTAAAGATGGCAAAACTCTGAAACTATGAGACCAATAATTCCATGGTGGAGTAGAGACTGGACTCAAGAATTAATTGTAACTTGGGTACAGTCTATTTATTACATTTAGTAAGCTACCTCCCCTCACCACAGACACATACCAAAAGAACATATAAATTCAGCAGACTGTGGGATTTTAAAGACATTACACTATTTCCTGGCAAGCAAAAATGACACTCACCCCCAGTGGATGTGCTGCTTTCTGTAGTTTGTTGTAGGGACTGTATTTAGGTTTTGGAGGCTTCCCAGCAGCTCTGTCTTTGTGCCTTCTACTGCTAATGTGCTGTTAAAAGCAATTAAAAATGACAGTTTTAAAAACTAACCCCTCAAAATTATCTAAAATACTGTTTAACTTGGGGAAAGATAATAATTATTTCATGCAAGTTTCAGAAAGACAAAAATAAAGGAACATGTACTTTTACCCTTGGTTTCTGATGTCTTTGGGATCTATTTTTATGCTGTCTATTTTAGCATGTTTTATCAAATAAAAGGATCTTCTTTTTCTCCAGCTGTTTTTGACTTATCATTGGACACATCTCCATTTTTAGAAGTGTTTATTAAGGAAAGAAATGTCTGAAGGAATTTCATGTGCAAATAAACAAAGATGCCCAGGCAGGCATGAATTTATTTCCATGCCAATATTTATCCCTACACTTATACAGCCAAATGTCAACCCCTTAAATTCTAAAGATAAATAACTAAGGTACATAAAATCAGCAAAATATCATATTCATATATATATATATATATATATATATATATATAATACAACGCAGTATAAGAATTGGGCTTTCAGTTGGAAATGTACAACTGATCTCTTTAGGAGGCTATTCAGAGTACATATGAATGCAATATGATTAGACATACTTCTAGCAGGTGGCTGCAGAAATATAGTATGATACCACATAATAAAGTACATGCAATAAAAGAATGGCACACTACAAAATGAGCTGTGGCATGCAGTATCTAAAAAATAAAAATGGAACATTGCAAATTGATCTTTTAATGAAAACCAACACTTTTGAGTGGGAAGACCTGGTAAAGAAAAGACCTGATATTCTTTCTCTTCCCACTACCCACATACAACAGTGAAAACTCACTGCCAACAATTTACAAAAGGTCCAAGAAGCCATTTCATTTTAGTTATTTCCCTAGCAACTAAAATATTCATACATATACAAAGACAGTGAATAGAAAATAAATGGTTAGGTAGGTGGATGGATAGATGGGGGAAAAGATAAATTAAAAAGAAGAATAAAAGTGTACACATTCTGGTTATAAGAGAGTCTCAAATTTGTTTTCATTCCCAGACTATGTGTTATATACCTGTTTAAGTTGTGTTTCCGAGTTGACATGCACATCGCAGATTTCACAGTGAAACGTTTTGTTTTGGAGGCCTGTGTTTCCCTTATTAACAGGTCCTTTGCCTTTTACTCCTGCCCGAGGAAAGGCTTTGATAGTCCCACTTCCATTTCGTGCTTCTAGCATGGTTTTGTGCTTAGTACCTATGGGAATATTTAGAAAAAAATGAAAGGAATAAAGAGGAGTCTTTACTAGTATATACCTTCAAGAAACAGTATAACAAAATTTGATGCTTCTTTTAGTGCCGTTTTTCCAGAGAGTATGACTGAAGTATGTTCACAGCACAGACTGTAACAACATAATCTTATTAGCTAACATTGTTGAATTATTGATTTGAAAAAATGTTCCATGTTATAAGCAAGCACTATCAATATAGTAACTAAATTTGAGAGCCTGGAGGCAAAAATAAATAGGTGCACCTTAGTTTCACTTTCTCTTGATGCTAATAAGATGTAAATGATCAGTGATGAGGAAAAGTGATTTACCTGCTAAAGATATAGTTGAAGGTGATGTGTAACAAATACAATCAGTTTAAACATTGTGTATTTAGCGAAGAGGCACTAATTAAATACCCATTTTCTAAACAGAATACAAACATGCCTTCTTGAGTATGTGTTTTAGGTTCAAAGAGGAAGAGGAAGAGTAAAAAAGATCTTAATGACTGAAAAACCAGCTGCAATAGGAGAGTAGAGCCCACACTGATAGGCTTTGCCACTTCAATTGCAAACAAGTGACAAAGAGGAGGGGTGGACTCGCAGGCCAGGCAGAAACATAAATCAGTGTGCATAATTTTAGTAAACCATTAACATATTCAGGCTGCCACACATCATTAATCTAACTCCACTTATCTACCATTAACATATTTTTTGAGATCACCATGGTTGCACACAGTTCATGATGGTAGTTTCCCTATGAAAATTAAATTTTCCTTTTTCTTTGAGTTGATAAGTGCTTTTTTATTTTTCTTACTTAGTGATTTTTAAAATTCTTATTTAGTAATTTTGGTTTCTTCCAAAATGACCATAACTTTACTTTGTCTCAAGTGGTGATTTTAACTTAGATTTCTCACTTTGAATATCCATATTTCTTTGCATAACTATTAAAATGCTTGTATGTCAACACATTAAGGAAAGAAAAGGAAGTTGGCATCTTGCGGAAATACTGGCAAATTGGAATTTGGAGCCATAGATCAGCTCCATTGTGGTGGTTGTGATTCTTCACTGAGGTTTGCTTTGGGCCATCTCACTTGCAATACTAGCACTTTCCACTTTGAAGATGTGTGACTCAGAGAAGATGGGGGAAATGTCCTAGGGAGCAAACAAAAGCATGTAGATGGTTGTCCAAATTTCTATGTCTAAACAGATGATTCTATTAAAAAAAGTTTTACCTGTGCAACTTTTTCATTCTTATTCATGGGGCCAGTTCGGTTTATGAATGATTAAGGAATCAGTAGATTAATTTTCATCTAAATTTTCTTCCAGGGCTGCTAGTTCCCTTTGGGCTGATATCATTCATGACATGGAGCTTGTGTTTGGTAACTGGAATTCCTTTCTCTCTCATAAACATGTACACACACAATTAAGGATGTGGTAAGATCAGACAACGATTTTCACTGATAGCTTTACCTCTAAGATTACTATTTATCACGTAGAATTGAACTTTTGTACAGTATAACCTCATGCACTTGGTAACAGACTGTCATCCTGAAATACGTGCTTGATAATTTCATAAGATTTTAAAACTTGAGCTGGGCATGTGGTGCAAACCTTTAATCCCAGCACTTGGGCGGCTGAGGCAGGAGGATTGTTGTGAGTTCGAGACCAGCCTGGGCTACAGGGTGAGTTCAAGGCCAGCCTGAACTGCATAGTGAGATTCTGTCTCAAACAGTAGGGCCGAGGATTTAGCTCAGTGGCATAAGCACCTGCCTGGCAGGAGCGAGGCTGTGAGTTTGATCCCCGGTACCAAAAATGAAAAAAAGAAAATAAAAGAGAGATTTTAAAAGTTGAAAAGGCTGTAAGTTAGATGTATTTTCTACAAACACAATTAAAATCCAGTAAAAATTTACTCTTAATTTGAATGTATTTACATTTTTATAGGTAAAATGTACATGAATAATAGGAACAGTGATTATTAAAACTCATTAAAGCTTTAATCATTTCAGATGCTGTGTATTCTTCCTTGATCACAACTGCTGTATGAATTATTCCCTGTGTAGAGATAATAAATTGAGATTTGAGAGGTTAAATTACTTGCATGTAGTCACAATGCCAGCAGTACTTGAAGGGCCTGATAAGTACAATGCAGATTGCTAGCTAAGTCTGTAGCAATCCACTCAGGATTACTAAACCATCTGGATGCAGTTACATACAAATGTACCATATTAGCTCAAAATTTTCTTCTTATATGTTAGCATAGTTTTCCAAAATTTGATTCTGTCTTTAAATCTCCCCCCACCTCTCTTATTCTCAATGTTCTTTTTTGCTTAGCATATTTTCATGGATCACGATAACTTCGAAAGGCTGTGGCTTTGCTTAAGATGGGCAGTGGTATCTATCACCTCTGGTTTTAACATCACTGTAAGTATCTTGCAGGTCTCCTGCCTTCTCCTGTGACCACTCAGCAGGGTGGGAACAAGTCTGTTTCTGCACTAGATTCTTTCCTTCTCTGAGGAGAGCACCAGCAAGAAGCCAAGTGGACGATTTTCCTCTTGTCAATTTTAAAGGCTGACACTAATAACAGCCTTCATTTGAAGCTTCATGATTTCAGAAAAGAGAAACTGTATTTCAACAGCAGTTTAAATTCAGCAAGTCATAAGGCTCCAAAGCAATTTTTGCTTATTTATTTAGTTAGGATGAGGTATTTATTGCTCATATATTTCTATAAATCAAAGGCATAATGCGAGGAAGGGGCCGGTAGTCCTTTCATTCTCCATCATCTTTCTAATGTCTTTAATAATTTAATTAATTTTTAATGCATTTAATTATCTTTTTAATGCCTCTAAAGTTAAGTACTAGTATAAATGAAAGTTTGATAAGAAGGAAAATGGACAAATGATTTTTAAATTGGTACAATTTTCGTTAGAAATAATTTATTAGGTCATTAGGCAAATAGATAAAATTTCAAAAAAGAACACAATAAATGCAATTTTATCAACCAGAAATATATCAAATTCTTAATAATGGTTATCCTTTACCGATCTTTTATTTTTTATTTGTATACGTGTATTTTCAAAAGTTTAAATAACCTAGTTAAAGTGGTATCACATAAAATTCATGTGGAATTACGTTTACATGTACTTTTGGAAGGGCACATGGTTTTAATAATAACACAGACCTTGAAATATAGATACTTTAACCACTTATCTAATATTAGTCATTTGTATTCCTTTTATTCCTACATAACTAGGTTTTAATGAACATAATATTCATGAAATCTTGTATCAAATAATTGACAGTTTCCTTAGCATACATTTTTCCTATATGGTATTAAAGGTCCAAAATAATGACTATTTTTAAGTCTCTTGATCCAAACTTCCTAAACATTACAAATAAAGTTTCAGAGGGATTTCTTTTACAGGAAAATCTATCTTGGTGTAGTCTGAAAAGTTTGATCATTTATGAAATAAATTTCAACACTTGCAAGTTTAATTTTCTAGAATGCCCATTAGTGCTTTTATGTTTAATAGCATTTGACTGGATCCTTAACAAACCCATGTAACTGCCAACAAAAATTTGGTTATGTTCTCATCGACAAAGTCACCGATTTAATTTATATATAAATGGACAGGAGAGTGAACAGCACCCATACATATGGCAAAGTGCAAGCAAAGTTTTCTTTCACGTGTTTATGCTACTTAGTATAATAATGTTAGATATTGACTCTTGTGTGTCCTAATGCAGGAAAGCTGTCTTGAATCTATATATTCAAAATAAATAAGAAGCATCAAAATCTTCCATATACTCTTTTTATACCACTAAATATCGAATTTATAATATTCCTGTTTTTTGTGTGTGATTTTGTTGTTGTTGTTGTTTTGTTTTGTTTTTGTACCAGGAAGTGAACTCAGGACCTTGCACTTGCCAGGCAGATGCTGTGCCACTGAGCTATAATCTCAAAAATTTACCACATTCCTAGAAGCATATGTTTTTTATGTTAAATGTATTTGCATTTTGTATCAGTGGAGAAAAAAACCTCAATTTGGTCTACTTTTACTAGCATATCAACAGAAGTTAAGCACTCAAGATGGCATCCATGGTATCAGGTGACTGACTAATTACTGAAAATTTACATCATTTCTGTGAGTTTCCTGGCTCAAGTTAATTTACCAATAATGAACCTAAAGTTCAGTTTGTACAGGTGAGATCAGAGAAAAGGAAGTTGTTATGGTTGATACACTGTGTCAACTTGAGAAGTTTAGAAATTTAGCTAAGAGACTGAGCAGGGAACCAGGATCCTTTCTTTGTAAATATCTTGATCCCGTGCAAGAGGAGAGCATGGAGGTGGTGTGAGTACTACAGCTGCCCTGGAGGGGAGGGTGGTTTGGCCTGTGTGCAATATAAAGTAGGAAAAGAGGCTTGTTCTCTCCTCTTTTGCTCTGGCTGCTTTTGTTGACTGCTGCCTTGAAGTATTGCCTTGGTGCCATACGACCCTGCCTTGGAGCCAGTGATGATGGACTGAGACCTCTACAAGCAGTGAGCTAGATAATCCTTTCCTTCCTTCATTGTGGGTGTCAGGTATTTTACCCAAGCAATAAGAGAAAAGTAGCAAAGATAGAAAGGAAGTCTAATATAGAGGAAAATAGATCTTTGTTCTTAGCATCAGAAAAGGTCGTAGAGAGAAAGTTGTGAAGTTCAGATGGGTAGGGAGACAATCTACACAAGAACCCAAAGCCCAGAGAAGGGCTGCACAGGCCCAGGGACCCAGAAAGCAGAGGACATGATTGTGTGTGACAAGACCAACATGTAAAACCATGAAATCCATCCAGCAATAACTTTTGAAGTCTCAGCATGTGAGGAAAAATGTCAGGCACCTGAAGAGCTTCTTTTACCCGAAAGGCCTTGAAACTTTGAGCCGGAAGTACTGAGGCTGTTCTGGACCTCCTTTGTAGACTGTCTATGTTTAAAACAATCTTACAAGTATTTACTTCATTGCCTTAAAAAAAAAGGCCCTTAAAAACATGGAAAATATCATGTTGCTTTTCTATTCAAAAGTCTTTACTTAATTCAGATTCATCATCAATACACAGACAAATTAACTGGGTATTGTAGCAGACACCTTTAACCCAGATACTTTGTGTTTTTTTTTTTTTTTTTTTTTTCTGGTGGCACCAGGGATCAAACTCACAACCTCATGCCTGCCAGGCAGGTGCTTAAGCCACTGGGCCAAACTCCCAGCCCTAGTTTTTTGAGACAGGGTTGCACTATGTAGCTCAGGCCAGCCTTGCGCTCACATTGTAGCCCAAGCCAGCCTCAAACTCACAACGCTCCTCCTACCTCAGCCTCCCGAGTGCTGGGATTAAAGGTGTGCAACACCACACCCGGTTTAACCCAGATACTTTGAATGGTGAGGCAGGAGAATGCCAAGCGCAAGGCCAACTTGGGCAAGTTAATGAAGCTTTATCTCGAAAAATAAAAATAGCTGGAGATGTAGCTCAGTGCAAGGGCCTGTGTTCGATCTGGCAAAATCAATATACTAATAAAATAAATAGGCCACATTTCCATAGTATAAGTGGAATACGATACAATTGCTTCTATTTGCAAAAGCAGTGTTTTTGTTTACTTTTTATGTAAACTAGTTTTACTGACTTCTTTTTACTTTTTTAAAGACAGTAACAGATGCTCATGATAAGAAATTCAAAAACAGGTCATAAAATGCAGGCAAAAGTGTTGCCAAAACTCAACTTTAAGCCCCATATACCTTCTGTAGGAACACATCTTTAGATGTAAATTTTTAGCAGTTTTCTCAACATCACTGGCTTCATGTGAGGTATGAACAGGCAAACTGATATAGATTGACCATTCCACTGGTTTGCACGTGAAAGCATGTTTAACAAGGAGAGTTGTGCAAAACTCATGAACATCAAATGTATCTAGATATATCTCTAAAGTCATTCATTCTGTTTTTGTATTGGTGAGAGGTAAAAAATGTGAAACAGCTCAGTCCTGAATGCACTCAGGTATGCAAATAATTCTTTTTTTTAGGTAATAGATCTAAAATCACTCACTACCACAATCCTCTAAATACATTATTTTGAATTATAGATCTAGTTCATGGACTAATAAAAATTGCTGTGATGACACGAAGCTTCTGTGTCTATAAATATATGTAGGTTATATGATGTTTAATAGTCATATGTAGCTCTTTAGCACTTGAAATGAAGTTACTGTAACTAAGAAGCTAGACTTGAAATTAAACTTAAATGCCACCTAAAGCTAGTGATTACCATACAAGATAATGTAACTTTGGTACTCAAGTGTGCCCTTCATAGGCAGGTAAAACAAAGAGGAGGCATGTGTTATTAGAACAAAATACTTGAAATAATCACTTTGAAGAGATTCATCTTCATGGTTGATCTTATTGCCATTGTACCTGTGGTGAAGCAGGACAAATGATACAGGAGCACTGGTACAGCAAAACCACTCATCTCATAGCAAAAAGGAAAAGGAAGGAAAAAAAGGAGAGCAAGTCTCACATTCTTCTTTTCTGCCACACCCCGATGATTTAAAGACTTCCAGAAGGTTCCAACTCTTAAAGTTTCCACCATCTCACAATAGTGCCATCTTGGGGACCAAGTCTTAAACACATGGGTCTTTGGGAGACATTTAAGAACCAAACAATGATGTGAAGCTGAATTGTGTGTGTGTTACGGTTTGTGTCTAGATTTTCCCCCAAAACTTCATGTGGTCATGAGGGCAGGTTTCGAGAGTCTGTTACTGATTCATGGTCTAGTGCTGGAATTACAGGTGTGAGTGCTACACCCAAGTGCATGTGATCTACATGCAATATGAGGGCCAGAAAGAGTCTTCCCATGTGCTCCTTTGCTGTCTTCTGGCTGCCATGAATTGTTGCCCTCTGCCACGTGCCACTCTGCCTTGGAGTCAGCTGAGTATGGACTGAAACCTTCACAACCTGCTAGCTAAATAAACCTTTCCTTCCTGCATTTTGGGTGTTGGGTATTTTGTCTCAGCAATGAGAGAAAAGTAACCAATACAGTGTATATGTGTTTAAATCATTTGTAGAAAGTTTTCTAAATGGCATAACAAGTGAATTGTGATGGTAAGATTTCTGTATTTTTCATCAAACTCAATCTTCATCATTACCCAGCAAATGTTGAAAATAAATGGTAGATAATCTTTGGGTTTTAAGGACAATAAGGTCACAAACACTGACCATGGATGACTGGTTTAAATGAAATTTTAGCATAAATCAAGTCTCCAAATACTCTATTCCTGAAGAGGGTCACAAACTAGATATGAGCTTCCTGAAGGCAATAACTAAATCTTGATCAAAGTTGTATTCTCAATGCCTAATGTATAGAGATGGTCAATGAAAATCATTTGATGTGCCTGCAGTGAAATTACTTTCTTTTCATTTGTAAGAAGTGTTATGAGATTAGGAGGCAGAACTGTGCATGTCAGAATTTGTCTCCCTTAACTGATCTTTGGGTTTTTGTGTTTCAGTGTCCTGAGTGATTTCTGAAACAGGAAATTATCTCCACTACCGAAGTGTTATGTTAACTGTACTAAGTGTTTCAAGGATTACTTTTGGTGCTCACATGCTCAATAAATTTTAGCTAATTGTCTTCTCTTTCTCATTAGTACTGCTATTTTTGTTGAAACATTAGAAGTACTTAAGCATTTTAAAATTTAAAATCTGTCTTTTGATGGTGGTACTTTTTACATGTTAAAATTTAGTGAGGAATAGAATGAGCTCTATCTAGTGACAGAAAAATTGGAGTGAACGTAGGAAAACTATCAAATGTTAGTCCTTCATGTAATTATCAGAAACATTACCTAAATTAATAAGATTTAACTATTAAAAAATATCAAAGGATGTTTTTAAATTATATAGAAAAATGATGAAAATTAGCTAAACAAGTAGGGTATCTCCATAACATCTGTGTCTAGTGCATACAAATTTGAATAATTTTATGAAGGCTGGTAGCTCAGAAAAGCTACCTCTGCCCATATTCTAAAAATATTAAAGCAGGAATGTCTCCATTCAAACTCTGAAATCTAGTGTTATAGAATACACATCACTTAATACAACTTCAAATGATTACACTTTAGTGAAAAATAGAAAAAGACAGCAAATAGAATGACACTATGACCCCTGAATAACCCAGCAGTAGCTGTGGTAATGCTAAAAATCTTTATTCTTCTGGACCATACCACAGTCATTGTTGATGACAATTATATTCTAATGTTTGTTTTAATCATTTTTTAGAATGAGTAGTTTCTAAGAAGATAAACATTTCAAAATGTCATTTATTTCTTATAAATGCATAGTTCCATATGTAGTGTTATAGACACACACACACATGATTTTATGTAATTTTCAATGAGAAAAAAGAATTGCTGTTTGGATGCATTAATTTCTTACAAAGAAAACCTAAACACATAGTTCCACACTTAAAAGTTACACACAGACAGACAGACAGACACACACACACACACACACACCACACACACACGTAATTTTAAATAGCTTCCAATGAAAAAAAAGAATTGCTGTTCAGATGCATGAAAAATATCTCCTCAACTTGCAGCCTGCCTGCTTCTGAACAGAACTGGTCTTCAAACCTAATATTGATTGACTGATTGATTGATTGATTGATTGATTTGGTGATGAAGACTGAACTCAGGGCTTCATGCTGAACTACATCCCTATGCTTTTTCAATTATTTTGGAGACAGGGTCTTGCTAAGTCACTAACTTGACAAGTCTGGGCTTGAACTTTTTATCCTCTTGTCTCGGCCTCCCAGAATGCTGGGATTAGAGGCATAAACCTAAATCTAACAGTGTTTTTCTTTTTTCACTAGAGAAAGTTGAGAAATCTTTTGGAGTTATTTTGGAGGGGTAAGAGTGAAGGTAGGTGTAGTGCAATCATAAAAGTAGGGCAGTGATTGCAGTCTTCTCTGAGTTCAGACAATAAGAGGGCGCCTTTAAAGAGAATTCAGAAAACAATAATTAAGTGGACCAAAGGAGCAAGACAGTATGGTTTTCACCGGCAATGTAAGTTGGGAACTCTAAATAATAGTGATGAAGGACTACTCCCTAAAAATATTGTTAATCTGTATTTTAAACAGTTGATGTGGTCACTACTGAGATTTTATATATATTAAGTTAGTACATTGTTTTAACTTATCTTCCAACAGACACTACATCAGCTCCAGTCACAAAAAATTCAGTTCTAAGTTTTTGTTTCATTAGTAAATTCATAATAATTCCAAACACTGAGCTCACTAAGGGTACCGCATCATTTAAAAAACGTAAACTCTACAGTATAAATAAACAGCGATAGCACAGTGATTACAAAGGTGAAGAAACGGAACTAGAGTCAATTAAATTCTGTCATTTTCTCTGACCAGGTGAGGTTTCTATGTTTAAAGCAGTGAAGCAGTTTGAGCTGTGCAGCTAACAGTTTTGTCTGGGAGCCCCAGCTGCCCATGTTGGTAACTCGCTAAACGATGCATCCCATATTGGCTGCCTTCCTTTCCCTCTTTTTTTCCCCACTTTCCTAACCTAAGGAAACATTTATACTGAAGTGCTTATCTGAGAATCTGCCTGTGTAGGAATCCAAACCAAAATGTATCACAATAATCCTATGCTGAATCCTACACTATTCCTATTCCTGGCAGAAAAGTGGGCATGTGTGGAGCCTCAGTTCTTCACACTGAGCCCATGGAATTATGTGTACAAGAGGAAGGCAGTGGGCAAACAGTGTTTGGGAACAGTGAGGATGCATTTACACACTACTCCATCTGGAGAAAGTACCAAATACAATATGCCTTTCAACACAGTTTGAGTTATAAATAAGCTGGGTCTGGATATCAAATTTAGTGGATGAAGCGGGGTCAAAAAGGACTGACTTATATATTTGTTCTTTCTCTGCCAGCTCTAGGCCTGACATAGCTTGCTAGTTCAAGTCTAGGGCAATATCTAAAATGAGCATTAAGCTAGGGTGGGTGCTTCTGAAAATAGATCTGTGGTTCAAGAAAGGAAGCACGGGGATAAGAAAACCAAGAAGCTGCCAGGGAGGCAGGGAAGTGGCTCTTGTCTTTAGACTAGGTGGAAGGTTCACAGGGAATATTCCTACACAGGGACTCTAGTAAGGGGTTCCACTCCATTCGTCTCTTTAAGCTGTCAAATCAGCTTGTTATAGTCATTCTCAGTTCTATCTGTGAAACACTGTTGAGAGTATTTATTATTTCTTTTCCCCAAAACTATAGCTTTTGAAGTCCTGGGTATAAACAGACAGAAACCCTGGGTATAGGAAAAAAAATCCACATGTAAATATACTTTTAAAGCCTCACGTGTAATTTTGACAAAGAAGTGATAAGGACCACAGAATTGGAATATGAAAAATGTTGATCTGATATGGTATAATCAAGAAACTCTTTAATTGCTTCTTATTCTGATGTTTCTCATAAGAATTCAAGCAGGACTCCAAAACCTTATAAATAAATTCCAGCCTCAAATGGCATTGTAATCTGTGAATAACAACATTCTCCCTAAAATTAATGTGTTCTCTATCACTATGTGGAGTGATAGAGAATTTTTGGGAAACAAATTGCATTTCCAATGATATTTATACATTGCTAAGCATAAAGCATCCAGGAAAAACAGTATTTGCATGAGGAAACACATGGCACATCTACGTGGTGTGGATTCTGACTTGGGGCCAGGTGCTTTTCTGTATTTCTTAACTCCTGAACTCATGAACTTTCGCTGACTGCACCTAATGCATGGAGGAGGAAGATAATCTCCTGCAATTATGTCTTGAAGCCAACTCTTGACTATTACCAGTACAGCACAGTGATTGGTCAGTGACTCAACATACAGCTGCAATATTAACTTAGGGCATGATTCATAAATGAGTCTTCTCCTATTATAGCTGCTGACAAAATCCTGGCAGTGTACTCAGTTTTCTAGAGAAAAGTTGACCTTGGCAATCAATTTCCATTTTAAGAAAAGCTGGTATTTGTGTTTGTGCACCATCGCCTCCCCACACACTAGTTGGATGGACCCATAATACTGTATACTGACAGAGCATCGTATTCTGTCTTGTGACTATTCCAGTATTTTTTTTTTCTGCTTTACAGGTTAGTGTTTAAGAATGAAATGTGTTTGAAACATGGTTCTGTCTGATCAGACGCTCTTCCTTTTCTGAGCTTCAGTCAAATGTAAAGAACAATATATTTAAATTAGAACAGTAAACAAAGTATTACATGTAGAGACTGCACCTTGATGGCTGTGCATAATTACTGCTTTTTTTTCCTTTTAAAATATTTTTTTAGTAGTGCTGGGGACCAAACCCAGGGTTTCATGCATCCAAGGCAAATACTCTGCTGGTGAGCTGCATCCCATCCCAAATACTTTCTTAAGTTCAAATGCCCAGATCACTCAGATAAGCTAAAACAAGAGTATTTGCCAAAAAAACCATAATAAAGGGATTTTAATCAAAAGTACAAGGAATTATGCAAACATATTTTGCAATAATATTATAGGTACAATTTTAGAAAACTTCTTTTACAAGCAAATAAATGCATGGAAGTGTATAAATAATCTAGAAATCAAATAAAGGCAAAACATTTTAGAATTATATTGTGCCTCCTAATAATTAGTAAAGTGCACACATGCACACACATGATGGCCTACAGGCCCTGGAAATCTTTCCTTGCCCTTATAGAAATGACATTTTTCTTGTCATTTTTATTTTTAATAGTTATTGAATTTCATGTACTATTTGCCAGTTTCCTGCTACTTCTTTATCCCCTGCTGCAAAAGATCTAATCTATTCAGAGGAAGATAATTGCAGAGTTGTTGAGACAGAAAAGAAATTGCTGCATCTTACCACTGTTGTGAGCCTCCAGCTGTGAGGCAGAGTTGACAGCAACCTTGCATAGAGAACAGTAAAGAAGCCGCTTTGCCTTTTCTTCCTCAGTCTCTGTGGAAGAACACGAGCTATTGCCAGTGGCTGTCGTGGGGCTTTTTTCCACTTTAGAGGTGATATCAGTTGTCATAACACTGCTTTTGCGGATTTCCACACTTGTCGTTGTTGATATTGCTGGTGTCCCTGTGGTACTGTCTGCATTCAAAATAACACAGAAAGAGGGCAGTGGTATTATCTTTCTCTACTTGTAAATACAGCACTAATATCACATCCTATCAATAAGAGAAATTAGCAATTGCTTCTTAGCAACTATATATCAAGCATCTCATGAGGATATTTACATAGATGATTCCATTCAATTTTATGTTCTGAAATAGAACATTCAGATGATTCTTCAAAATACATGCAATACAATTTTTAAATATATGGGGTAA
This sequence comes from Dasyprocta punctata, assembly GCA_004363535.1. Lineage (NCBI taxonomy): Eukaryota > Metazoa > Chordata > Mammalia > Rodentia > Dasyproctidae > Dasyprocta > Dasyprocta punctata. The sequence continues at coordinate 56,891 of RJWM01002835.1, forward strand.
AGAAGCATACCACAAATTTTTCTTAATATGTTACCTTGGAAAAATAATATTTACAGTATATCACACTCTTTATATTTCTTCTACATAGATAGCTTTTAAAAATTAAAATTACCACCCATCTATTTTCTTTTTATATTTACTTTGATTAAGAAAACAGGCACAGAACTTTTGATATATGCTTAGGAAAAAAAGTATGAAATCCCAATGCTATAGTTGCTTTGTCCGGATCACAGTTGAGAAAACCACTGCTCTATTAACAGAGTTATATTTTAATGCCCAGTACCAAAATCATCAGTATTAAAAAACAGAGGAATTGTAGTCTTTGTCTTTATTAATTGCACTCTGTATCACACTGTGCCAGAAATATGTGGCAGAAGTACTGAAACATTAATAATCACTATTCACAAGAAATTCACAGACTAGTCACACTATGCTAATGTCACTTCAAGAGTTTGAGGATCATGAAAGTGTTGATGCACTGTAACTTAACAACCATTTTGGCTCTCAAGTCTGATACCAAATCTGAAGAGATCAACTTTCAAAGCAAAAACTACCTTGTCCTAACCTCACTTGGGTACACTTAGCTCTCTTCCCAAATATGCCAATCACCAGTATTTCAGCAATGTTTGCCATATCCAATAAAGAGTTGTCATTTACCTCTAAATTTATATTCTGATTAATCTTGTTTTCATCCTTCTGCCTGTCAGCTGGTTCTAGACTTTTTTTCCCAAATAGCTATAGACTGCCTTTTCTAACTATGGTTGCTCTTGGAACTACTGTTCAACATCATTCAAATGATGCCACGGTCAATTTTTATGCCACACTGTGTTCCAGACAAATAGACTGGGATCTGGGTACAAGGGGCAGTGGTCCGCCTGCAATGATGTCTTGTCTGCATAAACATTTACTATTTATTAGCTCATATCATCAAGAGTTGGCTGCAGTACAGGATATTCCTTTTGTCCCAGGTATATGAGTGAGAATGTGGGATGAGGTTGTTTATTGCTAGTTTCCTAAATATATCAGAAACACTAATTCAAGGGAAAAAATGGGCTCTTGTTCCAAGCTATTCAACAGAAGGACTCATTTGGATCTTGTTTCCTTTGCCTGACACTTCACAGAGTTTCAATCACTCATTTAGCTTTAGTGGTTTAAATCAATAAATAGGTCTCTTTCTATGGAATGGAAAATATTCACCAACCGTGTTTTAAAAATATCATACTACAAACCAATGTCTCATACAAAAGAAAAATAAGTAAATTAACATTTTTGTCATTGGAACACAAGCTATGATAGGAAAATACTGTGAATCTTTAAACTTTTAAAAGTTTATTACAGTAAAAGACACACTGCAATTAACACCCCTCAAAGTACTTTCCCACAATCAGTCACACTTATCCCATCAGTCTTGTCACTTTCTCAAACAATTCTGGAAGTTTTCTTTCATGAGTGCCTTTCATGACTGTCGTGGCTATCTCAACATCCTGAACTGATTCAAAGCATTTATCTTTTACAGTCATTCTAACTTTAGGGAAGAGCTCTAAGTTGCATAGTGTCAGATTCAATGAATAACATGAAGACACACTGTAATGTGTTTATGAGTCTGCCTTTCCATTGGAAGTCAGTCCTCAGCACCATTCACAGCATTTTGATCACACTAGGTAAAGACACTCATGAAAGAGGACTTTCAGAATTAATTCAAAGTAGCAAGAAAAATGGGATAAGTGCGAAGTGAGGGGGAGTATTTTGAGAAGGACTAAGGGCAATGTGTCTTTCACAGTAAGACATTTTTAAAAAATTAACCAGCTACCATATTTTGATCACCCTTTGCATGTGTGTTCCACTGAACATTAAAAGGTCCATTTACTGATAAGTGTTTTGCTTCTCTGCTAAGGTTCCATTAAAGTACAGGGTAACAGACTGAAAATATTTCTGAGGATCTCAAAATGGCATAAAACATGACAATTTTAGATGGCTCTAAAACTGCTCATTACACCCAATAAATCAGAAATGCGTGCTTGAAACCCCATTTGCATGTACCTGTGAATAAAGAGTAACCAATCTGCTAAGTGACTTATACACTTAAAATAATTTTTATATATTTATCCTTTTACACAAAGTTACAAAACTCTGAATTTCGGCAGTGAGGGAAATTTCCCAAGGTTACATGGGTAGGATATAGTTAGCCAGGGCAAAGTATTTCATGGAATGAACAAATCAGGAATCTCTTCTCCTTTCCCCTCCCCCTCCCCTTCCCCACCCCTCCTTCTTCCCCTCCTTTTCTTCTTCTTCCTCCTCGTCTTCCTCCTCTTCCTCCTCCTCCTCCTCTTCCTCCTCCTCCTCTTCCTCCTCCTCCTCTTCTCCTTCTCCTTCTCCTCCTCCTTCTTCTTCTTCATCTTCTTCTCCTTTGTTTTTGTTGCTACTGACGGTTGAACATAGTACCTTCCCACTGAGCTATATCCTGGTCATTTTTAAGTCTTTTATTGTGAGACAGGCTCTTCTAAATCATTAGGTTCCACAGGCAGGCTGGGCTTGAAATTATGATTCTCCTGCCTCAGTCTCCCAGAGTGCTTGGATGATAGATGTGTGCTACCATGCCCAATTTGAAATCTGGGCTTTTGAAAAAAATGCTGTGAATCATAATCTTGGCCATCACTGTGATTGTCCAGAATAAGATCATAAACAGCAGTGGACTAAAAATCACTAAATTCTTCTTGCTATCATCTCACTCCATGGGGAATGGTAAACACAAAGATAGATATCTTTAAAGTCACTGTGGTCACACAATGAAGCCAGAGTGTGATGCTGGTATTTATTTAAATGAAGTTTACCATGGCACAGATTTCCCTAGTAATAAGCTGCTTTCAATAACTTAGTTTTGCATTAGCATGTCTTGATCTGGATATAGTATAGGCACATAGCACAGGTACTATTACTCCTAAAATAATTTCCTTACCATAGCAAAATTTGTTAATAAAACTATAGACTGAATAAAATTACAGATCTTCCAATCTTTGTGACACCAGAGGATAACATACATTTATAGCAAAGACCCCAGAAGATTAGACCCCAGATTTTCTATGACTAGGGCCTAGTGAAGTATTAACATCTCTTTAGGCAAGTCATTTCCTTAAACAGACTTAGAGGAAATAATATAAAATGCTTGCCACACTTACATTTTGTGGCATACTTTTCACCACACAGCTGAGCATAGATATATTATTTTCTAAGTATGGAGGTAATTTAAAAGAAATGCAAAGGTACAGTTTTCATTTTAAATTTAATATATAGATATTGCCTCCATAAAGGTAGTATTAGTATTTATTTATAATGATATGGAATTTTTTCTTTGTTTTATCCATGATAAAAGGGCCTTTTAAAATAAACCATTAAGTTATATACATTTTAATATTTTCTTATTCAAAGAAAATTAACTATTCTGTACATACAGTAAAGGAATATTTTTAGCATGGTACGTTAAATTGCAAATTATATACAATTCTTACTTACTCATTGAAACAGAAGTTTTAATTGATGATCATGTTAACAACATAAATATGAGTAAGCTCTGTGGCCTTCCTCCACCAAACCCATAATCTTTGTCTAGGTGTGAGAAAAACATAAAAAAAACCCTAAATTTAAGGGTGGTCTACCAAATTCCTGGCCAGTGCTCCTCAAAACTATCAAGGAAAGTCTGAGAAAATGTCACATTGTAGAGGAAACTAAAGAGACATGACAACTAAATATAATGCAGGACCTTGCATGGAATCCTTAGGAAAGAAAAAAAGAAAACAGGGCAGTTTGGTAACAAAAAAAAATCTAAATAAAGTACAGGCTTTAGTTTCAGTACTGGCTCATTAGTGGTGACAAATGTCCTAAAATAATATGAAATGCTAATAATAAGGGAAATTAGGCATTGTGAATATGGGAACTGTCATATTCTTGTATCTTTTAAAAAATCTAAAGTACTTTAACATTAAAATTTATTACATTCAAGAAAAACGTAACTAGAACTACTAAATAAACACTGTGTCATTCCAGTTACTTTGAAGGATCATAGTTAGAAGAAACCTCAGTGCTTTTTCTAGTCTAGCTTTCTTGATTTTTAGATGGAAAAGTTTCAGGAAATTCCTGAGGGTCCCAAAGTACTGTACATTAGAAACAAGGACTTGCATTCACAGAGCCCAATTTCAAGTGCAGAGCTTGCTAGTTTACATTGCAATGATGCATGTACTCAAAATTTATTTCATTAACATTCATTCAGCAGAAATTATGTGCTAAGGTCCATGCTAAGTCGCTGGAGATAAGAATCCAATAAATATAAATCAAGTACTTAGTGGCAAAATAGTTTAGGAGATATCATATAGTAATATGAAATAATAATAAACATAAACTCAAACCTTGATCTGTTTTGTTCATTACTATATTCTTGTACTAATACTTTACATGAACTAGGCACACAATAAATATTTATCGAAAGAAACCAATGAAAGAAAGAGTGAATGAATGATTGTAACAAACCAGAACTGTAAAAACACTTTTAAAACATTCACTGGTATTCCCTCATTTAATCCTCACAAAAATCCAAATGGTGCATATTATCTCTATCTTCATCTTTGAGAAGAAATTTAGGCATGGAGAAATTTGAGAACTTGTCCAGTGCCAAAAACTGTTAGTGGTGACACAATGATTTCAATTTAAGTCTGTTTCAGTTACACATGTTCTTCATATTTCTGATTGATAAATTTTAGATTATCTTGAAGATAATTGAATTAGTCATAACTTATTATGTGTTGAATGATAACATCTTAAACATTTGACATAAAAAGAAACTAACTATGGTCTGAACTACAGTCAATCACATATACTTAATCATCCATTTATGCTTTGTGCAGAATGGTCAGAATAGATCTCAGTCTAATTCATTGCATCTCTTTTTTTCTCAAAAAGGTGAGAAAGTAGGAAAATGATTGACTTTTCTCAGTGTTTTCCAAAGGTTGATTCAGATTTCTTTGCACTATTCAATCAGTGACACTAGGAACGATATATATGCGGCAGGGATTTGGAAATAATGGGTGAGATTTAGCAGGAAGAGAAAGGTCTGAGATGGGTTAGGTTTATATTTCTGTGCCATTTTTCTGCCAGTGCCTGTAGCAAATATTCATTATTGCAACTGTCACTATTTGGCTTTGGTATCAAAACAGATTGTTAATACTTTGTGGAATGGATTTTAGTTGAGAATGAAAGGAAGCATGTCAGTACTCAGTGCGGCCCATATGTGAGCCTCATCTTGTATAAAAACACTGTAAATACCTTTTTAAAAAGTTCTTAAAGCATGGGAACGATTCCAGAAAATATCAACAACTTGAATTCTGTGTAATAAAATAGATCAGCCAAGTTACATGGTCTGTGTAAAAAAGTATTCCTCTAGTTACAGATTCAAGTGGGAAAACCATACCTGAGTTGTTCCATTTTCCTGCCAGGTAACAGAGATTAACATTATGACCCAAAATGGGAGGGTGGGGGAGACACACACACACACACACACACACACACACACACACACACACAGAGTCAGAGAAAGACAGACAGAGAGAGAGTGTTCATGTGTGTGTTGAGAAATCAGAGAAAAATCACAGCTTATACTGTACCCAAAAACCAAGCAAAGAGTGGTTGCTTCTATACACATTTGGCAAAAGCATTCCAACTTATCGGTATGTACTCCTAAGTAGACAAAGTCACCAAAAAACCATAGTTGTTGGCTGTATCTCAATCTGACTGAAACTCCCAAGTCTACAAAATGAGGCTGAAGAAAAAACAAGCACACACCACTCCACCTGTGCTCTATCTGATTGGGTGAGTTTAGTATTCATCCAGAACTCCTGGCCTTGGGCTCCACTTCTTCCTTGTTCCTACAGATCAGGTTTGCTACTTGGTAGGGCTCAGAGCTAACTCAAGTGAGGAGACTTATCATCCTGTGTCAGACCCTTTGGCCAGCCAAAGCTGAGTTCTATGTTACATCTTCAAACCCTGTATCTTAGAAATGCCCTTGACATCAAAAAGGATCTGTATTATGAGCTGGGATTTAACTAAGTAAAAGCAGGCATACTTTCTATAGACCATGGTCGCATTCCCTCCACCTTCCCCCCCGCAAAAAAAAAAAAACTATCAGAAGAAAAGACAGAAGATACAAACAAGTGAAGTAAGCAACCTAACAATGACAGTGTTAAGGAAACAAAAAGTTTTATCAGATGCTGTGAGTATTACTTGGGTAAAGGCCCAGAATATGTTTCATGCAAAATTTCCAAATTTTAAAGGGTTGCATCTTCATATGTATATGTTTTAAAATCCTACATTGGCCAAAATCCTCTATGCTCTATGTGGGATATGGGTTGTGAGTTGTGAAAGGTACCCTGGGCCACAGCTTGAGCTCCCTAACACTGCTTGCTTTCACAATGCATGAAGAAAGGATCACATGGTTTGACTTGGGCTCTCCTGCAGAATACCAGGTTTCAAATTCAAGGAAAGATAAATTTGTTAGCGTTGGAATAATATTGTTTTATCTCCAGGTAATTTGCCCTCTCTCCTTTCTTTAGAATCCATAGAAAAGGACACACTCCGGGACAGGGTTTAGTATATTTTTTCAGCCTAACTTAATTTCAGAGATATTTTTGGTTAAGAACGGATACCTCAGCACTCCATACATAACAAATTTTTATCATGTCATATCTTTAATTTCTTAAAGATAGTGGGGTTTATATTCCTCACTTCTATAGCATATCAATATACCTCACAACACAATTAACATAGCATCTATTAGATAACTGGTAATTGATAAAAATAGACAATGCTGACATCAGATCTGCTCTGTTATGCATCTGTCATTCTTTTAAAAGTTGGGGGGGTCACAAACGATTAAGGGACTAGACTGAAAAAATGGCATACTAATACAAACAGTGTACGTTTGACCTCCAAAACTAAGTTTTCATCCTCATTCATCTTTTCCTTATACTGAAAACATTGTTTCTTTTTCTCTTTTCTCTGTGCTCCTTTGGCTCTCTGATAGCCAGATACAACAGAACTTTCATGAATCAAACACTCGGGAGGCTGAGGTAGGCGGAGCGTTGTGGGTTCGAGGCCGGCTTGGGCTACAACGCGAGCACAAGGCCGGCCTGAGCTACATAGTGCGACCCTGCCTCAAAAAAACCCGGGCCGGGAGTTTGGCTCAGTGCCTTAAGCGCCTGCCCTGGCAGGCGCGAGGTTATGAGTTCAATCCCCGGTGCCGCAAAAAAAAAAAAAAAAAAAAAAAAAAAAAAAAAAAAAAAAACAAAACAAAAAAAACACAGTTCTGTTACTGTAAACTAGTAATCCTGAAACGTTCATGTGCATCAGATCACCTAAACAGTTTGACAGAACACAGACTGGGAGTCCACCACTAAGGTTTGCTTCAGTAGGGATTGTGTGAAGTCTGAATATTTACATTTCTAACAACTGCCCAAGATTTGCAGATACAGCTGCAGGTATGAGGACCATACTTCAAAAACTACTGACAGACCTGAGCATTGGATTCCAATTTAGATCAACTGGTTTCATAAGTGAAGTTAAATATCAAATAAACAGCAAGTCATGGACATAAGAAAGAGGAAATGCATGTGACTGGGGAAGTTCCCAGGATGTGAACTTCCTGTGCTAAAAGAAGAGTATCTGAGGCAAGCCTGGACAAGCTGGTCTCCCGAAGAGGTAAATTTGGGAAAAGTAGGAAACAATTTCTAAAAATGAATAGATTATGTTTTAAGTAACACCAAGCAAAACATGAATTTCTGTATTGTGAGATGCAGTTTTTGATATATACGTAATAAATGACAAAAGATGGCGATACACTAGATCTTTACTACAGAGACAAAAAGCTGGAAGCCTCATTAATCTTTCATTAAGCAGTTAAACCAAGAGTTGTTTTGTAAAAATAAGGTCTTCTCTCCCTAACTTAGTCTATGTGTTTCTAAGGAAATTCATTTTATTATTTTGTTCACAGAGGTTCAGGCTAAAGTTCGATTTTTCAAAGGTATATTATTTCAAAATAAGTTAATCAGAAGGTACAATTGTTGGACTTTGGTTTAGCTAAGCCGATCTGGCTGCTATTCTTACAGCATATACACTCCAAGAAAAAACAGGTGCATCATATTAGAATCTGTGATGATATTTGTAGTAAGTATTACAAAAGGCAAAGAAAAAGGAGTATATGAAGAAAATCAACGTGTTCCAAAGGTACTTTAAATGACTTGGATGCCGCCAGATAGGGAAGTTGCCTTTTCAGCTCCTAATACAAATGTCTTACCCCCTCTCAATAAGACAGAAGAAAAAGAAAATCTTTCAAAATCTATGGCCAGTAGCTCCTGGGTTCTCAGAACTTTCAGAAGAGAAAAAAAGTATTGCATGTTGCAGTTACAGTTTTCACTGCACAACAAATAACCTGCACCTTTCCATCATCTTTAAGAATTGTGACATGGTAAATCATGAGCCATGAAAGTCTTTACTAACTGAAATCAAACACAAAATAAGTCAGATCTTACCATCTAACTACTGAATTTAGAATGTAAGTATAGGGAATTTAGAATGTGGAGGCAGTTTCACAGTGTAAGTTCTTGATGTAGAATCTGGTTAAGCAGTTTGCATAATAGTAATAAAATAATAATTGGTAGTTCAATAAATTTTGTACCATAGAACTGTCTTAAAAACTGGAAAACAAGTTCTCATAATGAAGATACAATTATAAAATATTTAAAAGGGATATAATTTAGAACATTGCCCCATCTGGTCTCAGGCATTTTATTGTATGGAGTACAAGAATTACTTAGCACTTTTTTTTTATTACAGTGTCAGTATTCCATAGATTAACAATGCAGAAAACATTTTAATTACCAAAAATATTCCATGATACAATTAGGAAGCCTTTGTCACACATCAGATATCTAGATACAATTAGGAAGCCTTTGTCACACATCAGATATCTAGATGAAAAGACTTTATTTATTTCAATTTCAAGAGACTAGGAAAAGAGCTTATAAGGTATAAATTGCACTGGACAAGCAATACAAAAAACTTATAAAGATGAAGGAAATGCAGAAAAGGAAGGCATCTTTACAAAAACCAATGAAACACTTTTTTTTTACTACTTTAAAGAGAGAAAAGTAAACAAAAATAAAAACAATGATACAGAGTTTCAAAACAGGATAAGAAATGAAGACAATTTGCAATATATTAACCATTGTTAATCTCATATTATCTTGTTTTGAAAGTCTCAATCATCGTTAATTTCCTAATAACGTTTTTCTGTCTTGTTTTGTTTTGTTTTCTGAAAAGCTTTCAAAAACTGCTGAGCATTCCTTTTCCACTGTAAGCAGGGTTGTTGTAAGACTCAAATTACTGGTTATTTCACTCAACATAGCAACTTATTGTCATATAATACAACTACTTGATAGTGTGTCTGTCTTTCAATATCCGTTTCTATATAGTTGCTAATATAATTTAGCCAAAATTATTTTTGAGAGTTGGAGGACAAATAAAAATAAAAGAACGCAAATCAAAGTAAAACAGGAAAAATCAGAATTTTGTTCACTGTTTATTGAAAGACTGGCTGCTAAAAGATTGTTAGAACTTCTTGGACAATAATAAAATTCCAGAACGAAACCCCTCTTCTCCAGCAAAACCAACAGATCTGTTTCTAAAATGGTAAGATTATCTACAGAAACCACATAGAGAGATTATCATAAAACTCCAGGCATAAAATATCATTCCTATTATCCTCATAAATTATCACAGAGTTCCAGAAATTCCCAAATACAACAGACTGCCTCTTGCACACAAATTCATCACACTATAGTCTTCTTTTCATTTTTCAGAATATAGTCATTGTAACTATATCAACAGTTCACAAAAATGCTACATGAAATGCTTTTTAGAATCAATCTTTCTTTTTCTAAATGAAGAGAAATAATTTTTTTAGGCTTTATTAGAAAGATCATTTATTTTGGCATTAAATGGCTTTAAATCCAATTACTTATTTTGAGTATATAGTAAAACAACTTCTGGATTAATTCTATCAACAATTAAACATTTTAATATAAATGTATTTTAAAGGTAGAGCTATTTGACTGAAGTTTATTCTGTTAGAGAATTAATTTTAACAGACATTTTCTTTGAAACTGTTAGTACTTGCCATCCTAAAGTAGAGTGCTAAATATTTCTATAGCCTTAAAAGGTGAGAAGTCTGGTCCCAAACAACTTGACTTCTCAAAGGATGTGGGCATTTCTATTTCACTTTACCTGCTGAGATCTTATTTCATGAGTCAAATGAGGACACCTGTTATAGTTTGTGTCTAGATGTCCCCCAAAGCCTCATGCAGTCACAGAGGCAGCTGACTCTAGAATTTGTGATTGATTCATTGTCTAGAGCTGGGATCATGGGTGAGAGTGCTACACTCACCCTAGGGTGGGTAGCCTATATACAATATAAGGGACAGAAGAGTTCTCTTGCATGCTCCTCCCTTTTTTTCTCTTGCTGCTTTTGCTGTCTTCTGCTGCCATGAACTGTTGTTCCTCTGCCACACCACCCTGCCTTGGAGCCAGCTGATGAAACCTCCACAAAATGTGAGCTAAATTAACCTTTCCTTTCCTAATTTTTGGCATCAGGTATTTTAAAAAGAGAAAATTAACTAACACAATATCATAAGCCCATCTGAGAAGAATATATATTTTGAATTTTCATCATTTTAGATAACATAACATTTAAAGCATAACTAATATAACTGTTGCTTTACAATAGAATCATTATTTTATTTAGACACACATACGTATGTCTGTTTTTAATTGCCAATACTTTTGTTACTTTTAACAAAATCCTAAGTGTGAAAATTAAAGGCCAGCACTTTCATTAGATAAATTGTTTTGTTTATAGATCACTTTTTAAGAACAGGTTTGCTTTCTTGTTACAGAAGATTTTTTTTTTGTAAACCTGCTTTGAAGCCAAAATAGATTCTTTTGGAGATGGTACAGTGAAAAAGCCTTATTACGGACATATGAGTAATTGTGCCCATATCCTTGTTGGAAGACTCTTTTTGCCCGGGGAGGAAGCCAGAATCAAAAGGCCAGCAGTTCAGGACTGGAGATATGTGGAATCAAAAGCCTGTGTGTTTGGGAGTGTGTGAGGCAGAAACCACATCTGAGACTTGTACTTGCAATGCTGCTGCCAAGTAATCAAGATTACAGCCAGGCCATGACAGCCAGTTCTCAGGGTTGGTGAGAAAAGTCAGAGCCAGGAGGCAAACTGGGTGAGAAGAAGCAGGTCATCGGGTATTTGAGGACATGGCTTAAGATCATGGAAGGCAGACAATGTGGCGACCTTGTTTGGTTATTTTTAGCAGAAAGGTCTTACTTAATGGACAGCTCTGTCATGGTTTTTTTGAGAAGAGTCATGATCACAATGTGTTCCTACCAGATTAAAGATGCAAAGGAATGCTCAGTGGCTAAGGGTCTGAAGATTTTTGGTTTGTAACCTTGGACAACACTATAGGAAACTGTGATGGACAGACACCCCTGAATCCAATTCCATCCTTTCCTCTTTTTTTCTTTTTTTCAATTTGGCAAGTCCCTGCTGTATCGAAAATAACAATACAAAAAATAAAATAATACATGCATGCATGTATTACTTGTTTTGACATACTAATTTCTTCTATAAGTCATCCCTTATTGAGGATATTTCTACAGAGAGCACATTAAAAACTTTTCTTAATTTGCTTGGGAAAAAAAGAAAAGTAACCAAGCACTGGCCAGCTGGGCTAATGAAGTTTTGCTGTATGGGCTGTTTCCTTGAAGTCATCTGTTTTCAGAAGGTTATCCAGAAAAACACTCCTGCTGAGGGCTCAATTTTGTAAAAATATAAAAGATTTTTAACAAAATTGAAACCTAGAATAAATTCACTAGATAATTCCAGTGCAAGAATAACTCTAAGTGTTGAAGTTATTCTTGGAGGATGCCTAGACGTTGATAAAATAATACTGCTTTTTGTCTTCACACAACTTTCTTTTTATACAACACGTGATACACCTGCATTTTTAGCACTGCAGTACCATTATTTTTGCGGTCTTTGCTTTTATTTCAATCTTCAGAAAAAATTCACTGTGACTTGATTTATAGAATAAAATTTCAAAACCTTTCTAACTAGTACGTATGGATTAGTACATATTAACCTAAAGAATAAGTTGTGTTAAATAGATTTGAATGACACAGAAATTATTTCTATTTACTTATTAACTGCTTTTTGGGGGCTGCTGGAGGAATAGGATAAGGCAGAACTACTGAGGAAAATCAGAAAGATACATCTTATTTGTTCTCTTAAATTACAGGCTTCATACAGAGTGAAATTTTGTGAGCCTCTCTGGCAGAATATTTTTATCAGTCAGTCCAGATGGATAGAGATGTTGAGCCAACTGATAGGATTTGGACGAAATTAAATTTTTTTGATCTTTAAAGGTTCCATTGTCAAAGATGCTCCATTTCTAATGAAAGATATACAATATCCTATTAATATTTCTGAGATGCTAAGAAGTAAAGGTAGCATGAGATACATTATGCTAATATCATTGAAATATGCAAGTGAATGTGAAATGCCAAAAATTTCAAACTTGCAAGATACAGGCCCCCAATATGCTTAAAATGATAGATTGTACATAACTCAAAATGACAGAGACTGCTTCCTCAACTACCTTTATGTTCTATTATTTCTTGCTAATTCAGAATTTGTATTATATAGAATGTCTCTCTCTAGGTACTCTAACAATCTAACTGTACCATTTTACAAATTCTTATTCTATACGTCATTACTGGTATAGGAATCAACTATCAGGTAATGCAATATATTTTCTCAAGGTAAACATAATTATAAAATTGAAAGTGTACTAAAGAAAAAACTTAAAGCTCACAGTGATAGTAGTATCTTACATTTCCTAAGTCCTTTCTAGTTTTCAAATGATTTTGTGCACACTTCTCTGGTTTTGTTCTCACTACTGTGACATAAGCACTATAATTCTCATTTTCTGAAAGAAAAACCAGCTTACTGATAAACAGTCACTTGATGGAATCATGCCACTATTGATTTTCAAAGTTATTATCTGAGCAAAGATTATTTAAGAGCTTTGTGTTGAAATCTGGGTAAAGCATTATCTTTGATCATGAAGACCTAAGTATAAAACTATTGTATACTATCAACAGGACATTGTAGCAATTGTATACCAATACTTTTTTATTTCTGCAAGAATATTGCTAGTGTTGTGTGTATGATTAGCACGAGTAATATATTTAACTGTGAACAAATTTTTTAGTACTTAGGAGACACATATACATTAAACATTTGTGTATAGCAATATTATTAAATTATTTAAAACTCATGCATCATGTTAGATTTCTAACATCAACTAATCACATTTTTCATTGTTTAGGAATAGAAATCATTTAAACATTAAGAAGATAGACATGCTTTCAAAGTTGTGTTCAGATCACATCACTTTTCTCTCAATCAACCACAATGGTTCTTTATATTTTCCCATTTACGAACAGATGTCTAACTGAAAGCTTCCCCCCTTAGATCAGGAATAAGCCAATGATATCTGCTGCTGTCAGTGCTACTCATCATTATACTGAAAGTTTTAGTCAGGATCATTAAACATGAATGATAAAAAGAAGGTATCTAAATCAGTGAAGAAGTAAAACTATCTCTAGTCATAGACTACATAACTAGACTTGTGCACTAAAACTACAAAACAATGTGGAAGTAAATGAAATGTACTTTAACAAATAGAAAAATATCTAACATTAATGGATTACAAAATTTAAGGCTAACATGACAAAACCACACAAATTGGTTCACATGTTCAGTGTAATAGCTATCAAAATGCTAACTGCATTGTAGAAATGAATAAGTTGACCTAAAATTAATGTACAAATGGTAAGGTAACTAATAATGAAAATAATATTGAAAAAGAAGAATGAAGTTGGAGAAATCACACTTCTTGATTTCAAAATTTATTTAAAAGGTATAAGAATCAAAACAATATGGCATAAAAGTCATATAGACAAATGAAGCAGAACTAAGTCTAAAGATAAATTTGTATGCCATAATCAATTAATTTTAGACAAGGATAATAAAACTCTTCTGTGAGTAAAAACAAATGACAAAACTTGTTTTCTGGCAACCTGTGGGGTTGAAAAGAGTTTCTTTAAGGATGATGCAGGGACAAATGCATATCCACCTGCAAAGGAATGACATGAGGCATCTACCTCACACTGCATACTACACAAAATGGATCAATGACCTAAATATAAGAACTAAAAGTCTAATACTTTTAGAAGAAGACATAAGTGTAAATATTTGAGATACTGAATTAGGCAATGGATTTTTAGAAGCAGTAACAAAACACAAGGAACAAAAGAAATAATAGGTAGTTCCTCTTTTTTCCCATAGCATTTATCGCATTTGAAAATTCTTTGTAGTACATAACATAAAAAGTAAGGGTTGCTTTTATCTGTCCTTTCCTGTGGAATATAAACTCTCTAAGGACAGAGATTTTTAGTTCTTTAGTTCTCTACTGATCTTTACATCTATAATATCCTCTAAACTAAAGAATTTCATAATAAGTAGTTTTGAATGAATTCCTATTGAGCTTCAGAAGTAAAAACAAATTGAAGGGGGCACAGAAAGACTTGATACAACTGTACAATTGCATTTGCATAAAATTCATTTTTTATCTCTTTAAAATTGTTACATACTTTCATTCAAATTTGATCTTATTCAGTAACTTAAGAAAAATGGCAGATTTCTTTTAAAGGAGGAATTATGTTACATGACTTCTAAAACACCTTCCAGATCCCTTGATCTAATATGATACTCTGAAAAACAGAATATTTATAAAAACTTCAACTGCAATATCCACAGTTCCTAAAGAAGTGATTAATAATTTAAGAATAGCAAGTCATTTTTTACTAGCCCTTCCATTTTCAAAGTCAACAGTTAACTTCGATAGGATAAATGCGGAAAATTAATTTCTGCACTTGGAAAGTTATTCCGGGAATTATATCAAGGTATTATTGCCAAGCTCTTTTTATTTTTACCTTCTGCAAGAACAGAAAGAAAGTATGATACAGTCCAGAAGGAAAGTTGCTGAGATTTTTAAGGAAAACATAACACAACTTTATGCAGCTGCAAAAGAGATTAAGATAAATCTAGAAATTCCAGTTAAAAAGACTGTGGGAAAAATTGAACTCCCAAGCCTCAAGTAACTGTAAAACCTAGGAAATGTGAACAAGGTTAAGAAACAGAGAAAGAAGCTCTTTCTTTAAAGCCATAGATAAGAATATGAGAAAAAAGTCCAAAACCTTGCATTTAATAAATATCACTGTTCTTTAACTTTGGAACCTAACACATTTTTTTGTCCTTTCGTGGCATAAACATGGGAATGTCACACCCATGTATATTCTTTAGAATATTTTGATTGATGAATTATTAATTTTAACTTTATGAGTTTTACTATGTTAAACAATGTGTGCTTAACAGGAAAAACAATCACCAATAAGTATTGCATTTTTAATATTTATTGACCATCCATCAAAATTTTCAACATCTATTGGGTTTTGGGGTACAAAGTCTAAAAAAGAACAACAGAAATAAACTGCTATGTGAACTACAAAGAAAATACTAGTAGAATACCACAACAAATAACCTTTGCTTTAATTGTCATAACCAAGGTGGTCCTTTCACATGAAAATTGCATGTTTCATGCACAACTATTGCTTACACTGATAGCACACGTTTTGTTTTCCCATCCTTTCTTGTGGGGCACAGTTGACATCTTTTTGGATTTCCTATTGCTGTAGTAGGTCTACAGGATGCTGCATCTGCCTGTTCACCTGTCAGCTCAGCAGTGGGGTCCACAATTCTCTTTGCACAGTTTTTACTCTGCTATAAATGATTTTATGAGTTCCAGTTCAAATTCTTTCAGAAAATTTCTTGGTAGTATTTTGTACTTGTTATTTTCTTTGTAAACTATCAATATTTTTACACCATACCTGTTTAGAAGTGAGTAAAACATGATCATTGGCCAATGGTTTGTGTCTCAAGTGACTTCATGGTAACTTCATAACTCATCAACGACACATACTCTGCTTTGGTTTTGTTGTAGAAAGTTTCCATCTTAGGACTCCATTTTGTCAAAGTTTCCTTATCATCATGTCTGTCCAGGGGCAATGTTGACATCAGCAGTATCAGTTTGTTTTTTATTGCCACATACGAGGTCAATGTAAATCCTTTTGAAATTCTTGTGCAATTCTTTGTTTTGAAATTGCAACATTTCATTTGGAATTTCTGCTTTGTTCCTGTGTACAGTTTCTGCTCTAGTCAACTTGTGCTCTGTTAGCAAATTTAATATCAATTGGAAACTGATAAACGAATTGTTGAATGTTCCATTCCTATTAGTTTGCAAGATGGGAGCAACAAGTCTGTTCATAGGATCATTTGGTTTATTACTCTATGAATAAAGACCTGATGGCAGAGTTCCAGGATAAATGTCTAAGTTGAAAGCATAATAAGTCTTTGCATCTACAAGGACATAAATTCTTATGTAATATTTTGACTCATCTCTTTCCCATGAATCTTTAAAATTACTATGATCACCATGACAAACCTCTGATAAGTACAGCAGACTCATGAATGCATTCAGTTCAGCTAGTGAGGTATCATAATAGATACATTTTTGAATATGGCTATTGGTGCATACAGAATGTTTTGCTTTTACTTCAGCCTTTGTGTAGCTTTTCCTGTGTTAAAATTTCCAACACTGACTGGCAGTGCTGGTATTCTGCCCAATACCTTTTTTTTTTTTTTTTTTTGGTACCAGGGATTGAACTCAGAACCTCATGCTTGTCAGGCAGGCACTGTGCTGCTGAGCTATATCCCCAGCCCTTCTGTCCAATACCTTTCACTCCTGCCATGACCCTCACTGTATTTTCAGACCTAATTCTAACACTGGATCATTCCATTTGGTTGTGCAGCCATTTCTCAACATTTTGACTAGTCAAATTCATACTCTGCTGTTTTGTTAGTCATCTGAATCAAGGAAGTCTGCATTCCCTGTTTTTGTATTAGTCAATTCTTGCTCAATTTTACTGTCACAGAAGCTTCGGCTTACATGACCAATGTCAAAGTCATCATCATCATAATCATCCTCATCCTCATTCTCATTCTCATTCACCCACACCACTCTTCTGTTATGCAAGAACATTATTTTACCCTAATGGATCATCTTCATCACCCATGCATGAGTAATCTGATGGTTCACTTTTGACCTTCTGGTGGATTGACAACTTGTAGCCAACTTGTAACACCCAGCTGAACTGAATCAGTGTGGTGCTGGGTGAGGAGGGCTCACCTCAGGACTGTTGCCAACAACATAAAAAGGAGAACTGGAGAGAAAGAAGGAGGTATTGTTGGTTCTCCTGGTGCTGTTGGTTCTCCTGGAGGAGATTGTTGAGTTTGTTTCCTGATATGAACTTGGCTGTTCTCATCATCAGAGAAGCTCGGGACCTTGTCATCACTGAGAATGGCTGCAGTTCACTTTGGGGGAAATCTGGTCCTTACTTTGAGCATCACTTCCTAGTTCCAGAGGGGAAAATGGTGTGCTGTTCATTTTCCTGGAGAAACTAGTCATGCTTGCTTCTTCACATGAACTATGCTTCTCTCATCTTTTGTGAATGTTCTGATTTGGTACCAATCATTTTACTATCACTATTTTTTAAATTAATAATCTATTGCCCAGACTATGAGTGTCAAAAAGGGAAACATCTAGCACATGGTAAATTCTTAATGTATTTATTATTTGGCAGTTTTTTGAAAAATTGAATCCACTGATTCTTCTTGGAATCTCTGTTTTATAAGGAAAGGAGCACAGAATGAAATAATACTGAATAGATGTAAAATATGGTTAAAATAATCTCAGTAGCTTCGGCAACCATAAGTGGTGTGGACAACAGTGTGGAATAAGCAAACGATGGCTGATTAGGCATAGTCTACGCTCCATGAGCTCTCAGTCCCCGTCAAGAGACCATTCTACCAAGATGATTGCATTTTAGTTTTAAATTAGATAACCCATAGTCATAAACCAACTCCCTCATCTAGTGTGCCCCCAAATGTAACCATCACCTATTGTGTTTGTGGAATAAAAATGGCCCAAATTGGGCTTTCAAGACAGATGGGATGTCTGCTTCAATTTATCATCTTTTTAAGACATGTCCAACAGAAGCTAAGATAACACTCAATTTTAAACTTCTGTGTACACTTTAGAACCCAGCTCTGATGTGAGGTGGATTCTATTCTCTAAATCCAGAAGTATAAAAGTGCATTCAAGCCACAGACTAACCACTTTCAGTCTCCTATATTGTTGCTTCATGACCTAGGGTGTAATAAGTAACAGCTCACCTCACTAATCACCACTGGCTGCTGCTAAATCATCTGTCAGATTTCCTGAATTCACACTTTATTTACTCTGAATGTTAAACTTGTTTTTTTGGGCCCATGTTTTTCATGATGCTTTATACACAAGGATTCTCCAGACAGTCAAGCCAGAACTGGGTTTCATACTCAGATATTTTTCAACTTAACAACACTTTTTTCTTTCCAGTGCTGCAGAAAATAAAATTCAAGCATAATTCAGTATCCCATGCCCTCATTTGCATGGCTAACTGATGCAAATTTGGAGAAAAGTGCTTTTGGTTTCTATATTGGCCTGAAATTCAGATTTCCATGTCCAAGGCTTTGTGCGTTTTTTCTATAGGTAACAAAGCATGAGAGAGATTGTAGATTGTCATACAGAAAATGGTGGGTATGAGGTATTTATCTTTTAACTTTGCTTATACAAAATTGTATGCTGTATAAAGTTGTAACAATATTCCGTTTTAAATTGTGTATATAAATAGGGACAAAAGGAATAATAGAACTAATTTTTCTTTAAAATATTATATTGCATGCAGTATAGAAAGCAAAACTTTCTATAATCTGTGATAAAGCTATAATGAAAAAGTGCTTTAGTGAGCACTCAAGCATTTACCTGTGTGGCCTTTGTACTGTATAAGAAGAAAGTATATCATATCATTTTATATCTACTATAAAATGTTTATGAAAAAGAGTACAACAAAGTTACTTATTAGGGCAGCTAATAAAACTGATAGTTTTCTAATGTGTTCTAGAGTATGTACAGAATTTTCTTGAAAAATAACAATGAATTAGGGCATCTGGATTTGTGATCTAGTCCCTGGAAGTCTCAAGACTCATCTTTCTCTGTCATGATAAAAATACTAAATTGATTAACTTAGTAGTATTTACAATTGGTTCGATATTGCACAATGTCCTAAATGCTTTTTTGTATCCATTTATTCTTAAAATTATTTAAAATCAAAGCTGTTGCTAATTTCGTTTCATTTAAAAGGTACAAATTGATGTTTGCAGAGACTAGAATTAACTCACTCAAAGATACAAGCTCTACACTGCAACTCTAAGACCACCAAGGATACTGCACACTACATATTACAGTTTAGGGAAGTGTGGTGAAGAAGAGATGTGAAATGAAACAGGACTGCCTTTCATCTTTCAGACAGTTTTGAAGTTTGGCATTTTTCTTAGTGGGCTTCACATTGAAAATATGTACTTTTCAAAAAATATTTAAAACTTCTCTTTGAAATTAAGTTTTAATTTTAAAGCAGACTGTTTAAGAGCACAATTTTAGCAAAGACGTTAGAAATTCAAATTACTCATGTTGGGCCAAATGTTAAATAGTAACTTAATTGCCTTCAAATTTGCACAGCTACTAATTAGGCCTCTAGCCAGTTGAAATCACATACTATCAGCTTGTAGCTGTACATTTCAGATGCTCATGGAAAGGGGGCAGATGTTCTTTTGAGAGTTTGCTCACTGGATAACTGAAAATGTCCAATAAAGCTGCTAGCTGGGACAAACAGACAAGAGAGGACTGCAGGCATACTAGGATTATTTTTAACATCTGAACACTGAAGTGTCTGGCTTAGAGCCTCACAAGCTTTCCTAGTCCTTAGAGTAACAGCTAAGAGTAGGTACACAGAAGTACCTAATAAAATATTGAGCAACATATTACTTACCTAATAAAATTTTATGTGTGGCTTAATTTGAGGGGTCATTTATAACATTTTTGTGGCTGAAAATGTATGCTACATAATCATCATGTTCCACAGCACAAAGTACATAGACTAAATTCCTTAGACTAGAAACTTCAGATGTCCCTGTAATGGTTTGGAGGTTGAACATACTCAAATATAGTTTTCTAATTTTAATTTAATCTCCTATTACCCCTCTCCCCTGGTGATATGGCAGAAGGAATTCTGTGGTTCTTAAGATTCTCAGTCTATATATTTTTTTAAGTCATAATTGATGTTTGCTTGTTATTAAGTCAAGTAAACAAATATAGCTTATGAGAGGAGATGACTAGATAAAGACATATGTGGGGAAACATTTATATATTATTTCACAAGTAAAATAGATATTAAACATGTTCAGCATAATACAAGAAGTAAGAGTAAATTTATGTACCTGAAATAAAAACATAACACAGGCAAAAGACAAAATAAATAAAAATATTTTAAAAGCTATAAATTTTGCACTATAGAAGTTAAAATAAAACATGCTTCACAAGCATACTGAGAACTTAAGACAGGCAACATTAATTGAAACAGTATTTAAATTGCTGTAATTATTTTTTTTTAAAAATGAGATTTTTAAAAATAAACTGTTAAAAATATTATGAGTTTTACATATAATTTTATTAGATGAAATTATAGAAATAGTACATGTTCAAAAACCTAAAATGTAAATTAAGAGGAAAAAATAAAATAGACTGCAAAATGTTCAATAAAATGATAATAATATTAAATACAATATGATCTCATTTCTTTTTTTTCCCAGCACCAAGGATTGAACTCGCAACCTTGTACCTGCCAGGCAGGCACTTAAGCCACTGAGCCAAACTCCCAGCCCTGGTTATTGAGGCAGGATCGCACTATGTAACTCAGGCCGGCCTTGTGCTCACGTTGTAGCCCAAGCCGGCCTCGAACTCACAATGCTCCTCCTACCTCAGCCTCCCGAGTTGATCTCATTTTTATCAAAATAAATGTGTCACATATTTTCAAAGGGAGACTAAAATGACATCTACGCATTTGATATGGTGTGAGGTCTGTGGTAAAGAAAAATCTATAATTTATTTCTCTTCCAATTAGAAAAACTTTTAATACTTAAAATGATGAAAAGATCAAGAACATGAGTGGCAAGTGGGAAAGACACACACGGAAGGCACAGAGCTGCACAAAGCTCACTGGGAGTGGATTCCAGAGAGCTCAGTGGTCCCGAGTCATCCACGCTGGGTGCACGGCGAGCAGTGGGCCCTGCGCCTGGGGCCTCGCACACCAGCCCTCTGTAAGGGCTGCTTGGCTTCCTTCAGCTAGGCCTTCAGGCTGCCACCTGCGACATGATAAAACAGCCACTTCCTGATGGTAGCACTACAGCTCAAATTTCTGGGAGTCAGGAGACTCTCCTTCATATTTGAGGCTGCTAACTTTTCAGTGACAGACTTTCCTGGATAAAATCTAAAATTATGGATAAAGTTAAGTGATTTTCAGAGACAGAGTTAACATTTTTCTTCCCAGATTATGAAGACCATACCCTATTCTCTTAGGAGGGCAGTTAGCCTCGCTTTGTTCATCTGCAACAGAAATAAGCATAATCCCACATTTCTTATTTAGTAGAGGCTGCCACACATATGTGAATGAGATAAATGATGCAAAGCAATTAACTGAAGTGACTTCACTGAGGTAAATATTATATGCAATTCTTGGCTAAACCAAAGAAAGTAAGGATTACAATAAACCTCATTTGAATCTCTCCCCAAAGCAAATATTTCACTGATTTCAATATTCTCAGTGTATTCGATAAATCAGTGCTTCAACTATATAAAGCAGACATTTGAGAAACTAATGGCAGAAACTTAATAATAACTTATAATCACTGGCTAGAACTTTAATGTAGAACAACACATACATACATATATTTGTGAACTATAATCTAATGTTCCCCAAATGGAAAACAAAAAAGAACCCCAAAAATTTCTTTAAATGGTTATCTGGAACAGACTAACTTGAAAAAAATCAACTTACTATTAATATGTATACTTTTATATCGAAAAACAAAAATATATTCCTGTTTGTCTGTCTCTCTCCCTCTTATACATGCATGCACACATACACATGCATAGGACTTCAACCACTCAAATAGTTACTGAATTTTTTCTCTAGAATATTATATTAGCTCAGAAATAACACAGGCAACACTTCCCCAGCCACAGAAAGCTCTAGTATTGCAGTTTTTAAACCACAGCTGTTAGAAGTTGCAGTCCAGAGTTAATATGTTTATTAAAAAGTTTTCAACTCACAGTCTCCAAAACTCCTTTTCTGCGAAAAACACAGACTTATATACTCACTCATTTACAGATGCCAAAAAAAAAAAAAAAGACACACAGACACAGACAGACAGACAGACACACACACACACACACATTCACACAATTTGCGAACATCACTCTGAATAATTTTTGATTCGGAGAAAATCGCAAATGTGAAGCACATTAAAATGTTTGTAGAAATACAACCCATGTAAAAATGAGATAGGATTCTTGCTTACCACACATTACACGGTCTACTCTGACTTCTCAGTGGGGATGCAGGCCGAAGGATCCAAGCAAGTTTATGAGGCCGTCATGTGACCCTACTTCCAGCCAAAGACTGTGCTACAAAATAAGAAGCTATAAATTTCTTTCTCATTAAATAGTTAATCATCTTCACAGACCGATTTTATAGCCAAGTATTCTACATCTCATGTTTAATAGGTTACCAAAAACTATTTCTCTGTGTATGAAATGTTTTCTGGTAAATATTTCTTCACACATATGTCTTCACTATCTCCTTGACCACCTGGAAAATCTAAATTTTACTACCATGGAGTCAACTAGGCTTACATCTAGTCTTCCCAATTTCTTTTGCTTCTAGACCACATTTTTATGTTTTTCTATTATATGTCTAAGGGAGAACAGTATTTTTTAAGGATTTTTCTCTTCATGGAACATTTTTGATCTAGAAAGGAAACAAAATCTGTTAATTTGAAACAATTTATCTTTTCTTTGAGGGAGAATAATGTATTGAAGTATTTTTATAATAGTTAGATCTAATGTCCTGTTTTTTCTAGCCATAACTTTGCAAACCTTCCCTGCCCCTACACACTTCTCTCCCCCATCTCCAGTAGGAACACGGCCCTTCCTCATCCAGCAAGCATATACACCACAAGACAAAACATTTTAAAGTCCAAGAAAAGTCCTAAAAGGATGAATGAATCACATTCTAAACTTTCAATTATCCCCAAGGTATAAGCCCAAATTTTGAAATAATGCCTCTAAGAATTTACTAGGGTTATTCATCATTTTTCTGGGCACTCCTGCTCACATCTGTGTGAGTCTCAGTGTGCCTTATTTGTTTCCTGACCTTGGTTCTGTCTTTTCTCTAAAAATTCCATGTGTGTGAATTTTACAACATTTCAATAATTTCTTTATCATGCATTTTATCTCTGTGATTAGCTGCACAGCAGAATTAAGCCAGGCACTGGGTATTAGAATTTGGCACATGACCAGATTCACTGCCTGCAGGGTGAGTCACTCTCAGGCTAATAGCACTCATTCTCCATCACACTGAGGCTACCGAGATGGCTGTGAACACCAAGAAAGATGCTCTTCTGTGTAAACTGGTGCCAGGCATCTACACTAGCACTTGCAAGAATCTTAGTAAGATGAATTTCTATCTTTCTGTCTAATAGCAAAGTTCAAAGTCCTGTCACTTGTCACCAAAGTAATGGCAGCAGCTCTGTAAACCCTGTCTTCACATCTTTCTTTCAACCACCCAATACATTGCAATATGAGAATGCATTATCATTGTTTACTTTACAATATGTTCACTTGTTCAACATGTGAACAAATAATAGGAAACAACATCCAATAATTCTGGTCCCCACTTAATGTTCTAGACTCATCTTTCACGTTGCCCCCTTTTCTATATATCCACTTTGCTCCAGTCACATCAGTTTTCATTTCTTTGAAAATCTTTAGGGTCTCGAATCTTCAACCATTATGTCATCTTTTGCACTTAATATTGTTCATCATCATTTGGTAAACATCTGTTTATCTTTAAGCTAAAAGAATTATTTTTCCGGGTTGCATTTAAAGACCACCTAAAATGACTGGGCTTCTTTCTGTATGCGATTACTAATTCTTCTGTCTCTCTAGCTACTCTCATGGTATTCAACGTCTATATCTCTGTTTCCTCCTTCTGATTGCATTGCTCATTAACCTGAAAGCTTTATAAGAAATGGTAACATATTCATCCCATTCTCCATGATGCCTGCTTATGACTTCTGCTGAAAGCATTAATTAGGCACACACACACACAAAAAAAAAAACTTGTTAAAAACAGATGAAAAGATGGTTGTGTCTCCTGTAACTCCATGTCCTCCTTTTCTCTTAGCTGTCCATGAATTATTGTTCTTTATAGGTAATTATCACAGAATTCAGAAGACCGGGAGAGTATCTGTTATAATACCAGCATTTAATAAATGAGGACACACTGGCTTAGAGAAGTGGGACATCTTGCCTCAAGACATTGAGCTGGAGAGAAGCAGGCTTTGGAACTGAACCTGAATCTTCTAAATCCATGGTCTTTTCGCCCTTTAATACACCACACTCTTTGCCAATGACTATACTTTTTTAACAACCCCTTTGAATAAGGTTCTTGTGCCAGTGGCCAAATAGTAACAGGATAGAGAGCTTATTTCACTATTACCTCTCCCTCTTTGTGCTTATGCAGTAACAGATGAAAGCAAAATTGAAAAGAAAACTAAAATCAGTAGAATATTACGTCAAAACTTGAACACATTATACTTATTTTCCTATTGCTTAAAGCTATACTCCTATTACATGAACATTTTTGAATTATGAAAAACATTCCTCTTTTATTTTTGTTGTTGCTGTAGTTGTTACTGTTATTAAGAGTATAAAAATGCAGATATTAAATATTTTGCTGCCAGCGGGGTGTGGTGGTACACGCCTTTAATCCCAGCACTCAGGAGGCTGAGGTAGTTGGAGCGTTGTGAGTTTGAGTTCGGCTTGGGCTACAAAGTGAGCAAGGCCGTCCTGAACTACCTAGTGCAACCCTGCCTCGAAAAAAAATAGGGCAGAGAGTTTGGCTCAGTGGCTTAAGTGCCTGCCTAGCAGGTGCAAGGTTGTGAGTTCAATCCCTGGTATCAGGGGGAAAAAAAATTGTTGCCAAAACATTATTCTGATTTTGTGTGGCAACAGATTATAATGTAAAGTGAAATGGTTTCTCTGAGATATTGCTACAAATGTATGCAAGTTGAGCAGTTTTTTTTGGGGGGGGGCATAATGACTAAAGATAATCCTGCCAATTGTGAGCATCTCCCACGTAGGCTAACCTGGCAATAGCAGAAAGAGCAAAAGTAAGAAACATGGTAATTTCAGTTTATTTCCAATACTGGAGCTTTGCCCTTATTTTAAGTACTAGTGTCATAGGCATCTTTTTGTGGAATTTCTCTGGTAACTCATAATATCCTGATTCTGTCTCAGAAAACCCATGGTTCCTCTCAGTGATGGCTTGACATTCATTTGGGTGCCACATTTTTTCAGGCTCTAGGAATGCACCTCTAAGATGATGCATTGGAGTTAATAGCAGGTTCTGTTGCTCATGAGCAGTGTGAATTTTATTAAGATAATGTTTCTAAACTAGAGTTTCTACATCTGTACAAAGAAGCATTAACCACAATAAGAAATCACATTGCAAACTGGAGAAGCTAAAACTTAAAAGAGCAACAATTTTTTTATGGTCAAGAATGGAGCAACCAAGACTGATGGGCTGTCTGTGGGAATACAAAACAACACAATATAATTTTTAAAAAGTGATCCCTCATTATAAAATGAAACTATTCTTAAATGACAATATAGTACCGGTAATTATTTTTAGACATTTTCCAAGAAATAAGAAAATGTGTCCATAAAAAGAAGTAAGGATAAATGTTCAGAGCGGATTTATATATAAGAGTACAACAAAGAAGCAACTAAAATATTCGTCACCAGGTAATGAGTAAATTGTGTTAGATTCATGAGATGAAATACTATTCAGCAATAAAAAGAAACAGATGCAAAATTGTCAATGAAACTTCAAAACATTATGGTGACTAACCCTAACCCTAAAAGAATACAAAAGTACGATTCCACCATACTGTATTCTAGAAAAGGTTACTGTGACTGAGGGCAGATCTGTGGCTGTCTCTGAGTGAGGAGAAAACTGACTTGACTGGGGTCAAAGTGAACCTTCCAGGGCTTTTAATAGGTCCCATATCTTGATGAGGATAGTAAATATGCTGGTGAAAAGATTCGTTTAGCCTCATTGAGCTAACAATTTAAAATCTGTGAATTTTGTATATAAATAATGCTTTCATAAAATGGTAAAACAAATGTTTATTCACACAGATTCCTTTGTTGTGAGATGAACACGGTGGAGATATATTTTTTTTTCACATGAGCTTCAAAAATATTCATGACAGCATTGGGGTTTCACTAAGGCAAATACCACTCAGAGTTCTAATGAAACCTGTCCTAAGTTTAAGTTGACCTCTAGTAGCCCTCGTGCTTTGCAGCACACTTTTAGTCACGCTGTTTTTTTGGGCGGGGCAAATCAAGAGCACATTACATATTCCTTTAATTTTTTTTCCAAACTAAGTTTAAACAATGCAGGGATTATAAAAACAAATGGTATTTTAAAGTTATAATAATAGATACACACTGAACATGTATCAGACAAAAGAATAGTTTTAGATATTGGGAAGAATTTTAGTCTGTTTTTATTATAAGTTGCTCCACTGATGCTGAAATTCCTTTCTTTCTTTTTAATGAATATCTAGACATGGAGAAGTTTGTTTACTTCTGAATT
This sequence comes from Dasyprocta punctata, assembly GCA_004363535.1. Classification (NCBI taxonomy): domain Eukaryota; kingdom Metazoa; phylum Chordata; class Mammalia; order Rodentia; family Dasyproctidae; genus Dasyprocta; species Dasyprocta punctata. The sequence continues at coordinate 84,053 of RJWM01002835.1, forward strand.
TTAAATATTATTTTCCTTGTTTTTGTGTAACAAGTAATTGGGCCTATCATGGCCATTTAAAGATCAAGAAAGAATTATTAAAATGGTATTTAAGGTATTCAAACAGCCATGTAAAGTAGAGTTAAGAGGAAAAAATACATCAATAATTGTTTTTTGCTCTAGAAGTTTAATACTGGCAATTCATAACAATCTCTTCTTACTTCCAAAGTACTGTGTAAAGCAGGTACTTTAAGACAGACTTGATGGGTAGCAGAAGTAAGGCTATAGCTACAAATGGAATGTGTTAACAAACATGTGTGAAAAGCATTAAGACCACATTATGTCCTTCATATTAAAAATGAACTAGATTCTAAGCAATTATCTAAATAGCATCAGGAGAGCAGGTAGATACTCAGTTTTAGATGCAGTACTATTGTTCACTGCTATCGTTATAAAATATGATAAGGTGGGTGAATTCTGCTTGCTTTCTATAAAACTGTCAGAGTAAAGAATGAGAAAACATAAACTTATAATAAACTTCTCTAAAACATTAAAATATTGTTTTATAGAGTTATAGTCATACCTTAGTACTCCACTGCTTTGAAACTTGTGAAATTTGGCATTGAATGCATTTTTACACAAACATTTCATCCCTGTACTTGTCTTTTGTTTAGTACTCCACACACATGCTAGAACTTGTCAGTGTTGATTGCCTTGTGATTCACTAACCTTTTCAGCCCAAACAATTTGTTTAACAGTCATCATTTTTGGTACTCTTTAAGTCTCCCACAAGCAATTAATGATAAGTACTGATGTACCATAGTAGTACTGAAAGGCGTCATTCAAAATCAATTGATGACTTGAAAATAAATACAAAGAAAGGGCTAAACTAGGAACAAAATTGACTAAGGTGGTTTCTATCTTTAATCTTCCAAGGAAACCAAAAAAAAAAAAAAGAGGGGGGAGATGATTTTCATAGCATTCAGTTAGAGCATGTTCCTTATTTTCTTAACACAGGTTCTAAATAAGCCAGATTTGCAGATAGAAAGCTGTTCCTTCAGACAAAAGCATCCTCTAAAGTTGATTTTGAAGGAGAAAAAGATATGGGGGAGAGAGAATCTTGTTTGTCATACAATTGCTTTGCATGATCAGTCATAACATTCAACCACCATGGGGCACAAATGTTCCTTTACAAAAAAGGGAATATAGTTTTGGAAGCTTTGCGATTACATTTCAGTACAGTGTGATGACTTAAGGTAGTTGAGGGGTCCATCACTGTGATAAGTAACTGACTGTGTCACCTTGAGTATGAAAGGTCAATTAAGGTGGATCAGCATGGTTCTGGGTGTGGAAGACCCACCCTAGGGAGGATTATTGCCATAATGGTACGAAAGGGAAATGAAGAACAAGAACTTGATTCTGTTTCCTTGGAGGAGATTTTGTCTTCACTTTCAGCTTGGACATCATCTCCTGGTTTCTCACTCAAACCCCTCAGCTTTCATCGTAGATCACTCCACCTCCTGATACGAGACACTGCAGTGAGCTCCAAGACTCTGACTGAATCCATAGAATATCCAGCATGCAGACAGAACTTTTGCACTCTTCCACACATGACTCTGTGGGCAGCCACTGTAAGCCAACCTTGTAATTTTATATATTTGTATACCTTGTATTAAATCTGTATCTCTAGTAAACACTAAATAATATACTCATGATCTAATTTTCTCAATTTTAATATGAAAAACAGGCATTCATAAAATTACTATTGACTTGCACAAGATAATCCACATAATAGCAAAACATTGGCCTTGCAACATAGCAAGGCAACTCTGTTTCTCCAGCTTTTGTTTTCAGCATTACTTGGTAGGATCTATTCATAGAAGGGCATTATTTCAATGAATAAAGCTCAAAAGCCACAATCTGCTGATACTGCAATGGTTTCACTAATATAACCCCCCGAAGAAGCTCTTATAGTCTTACTAAACAGCCCAGAGAAAATAAGCAATTCATTTCTCTTCAGGCAAAATATTCATGGTAGAAATAGTTCTCTGTTAATTAATCTTTTATATGAAATCTTCAAATGATCAAAAACTCTCAGAGGATGGAGCACAGAGAAACTCTTCTCACTCATCAAGTTAAAACATCAAAATATTTTTATTATAATCAGTTTTGTCTTATTCAAAATAGCCTGCAGTAGGTAGGGTAACATTTCTCTTAGGACTCTTTAGTTTTGATACTATTGGAAAGATAACTTCTGAGTATATTTACAGGGTCTTTCTGACTACATTTGTGCATGAACATAACAGAAAGACAGAGGAAATCAATTACTATTTGTCGATATATTTTTTTCCTCATTAGAAGGAAACGTAACTTTTTCTCCATTGTATTGCATATGTTGACTTAAAAAATTCGTAAGTTTTCTAACCTAAGTGACTTTTCTTAGCTTAAAAATTTTGTGTTTATGTGATGGCAGGTGAGTACTACTGTCATCATGAAACATGTTCAACACAGTGTGACTTCATTATTTAAAGTTTATCTCATGTTATACTCTTCAATAAAAACTGAAGGTTATCTATTCCCAATTTTTTCCTTTTTCTTTGCCTTCTCCCCCGCCCCTCCTCAGCCAAAATTTTCTGATAATATAAAACCTATAATATCAGAGGAGGCGATAAAGCAAGGAACATTTAATTCTATTTTAACATGTATTGACTTAAAGAATTATGCTAGACACTTTAGAGCGATACGAAAATAAATTTTAGAGTTAGACAGTACTAGATTGAACTCAAGGCCAGCTTGAGCTCCATAGCCAGCTCCATTTTATTTTAAGGCAGTGTTTCACTAAGTTGTTAAACTGCCTGGTCTGGGCTTGAATTTGCCACCCTCCTGCCTCAGCCTCTCAGAATGTTGGGATTACAGACCTGCACAGCAAAAACTGACTAAGGATCCCTCTTTTTGATAAGCTTAAATAAGATAAGGAAACAGAAAAGAATTATATCTAATGTAATACAAGGGGGCATGAGAGAAGGGCTATTGAACAGGAGAAACAAAGTGTAGCATTGCATCCCCATAGAGAAGGTAATTGGTTTAGAAAACATGATCCTCAGTCAGAAGTATTCAAATGCAGTTGTTCACTTGCTCTTAAACCTCAACAACAGTCTATCCAGAAGTCCTCTTTTGTATATTATTAAATTAAATTAAATTTGGCCTCATGCTGCCTCAATGAAAGAACCTAACTTGAAAATATTCTTTATCAAGTAGTTGAATCTGAGCCCAGCACAGGTTACCACTGATCAGATTATGTCCTGGTAAGGCAAATGCCTCATCACATTGTGCCCAAATAAGGCAAACACTCAGCTAAGAGCCTGCTCTTCCTGTAAGTCAGGCCCTTTTTCTTTCTGTAAATACTCCTTGGCATATTCCTGGGCCCAGCTCCCTCAACTTCTTCTGGTTCTGAGGGCTGCCTGATTCATGAATTGGTTTTTGCTCAAAAAAAAAAAAAAAAAAAATTGGTTTTTGCTAAATTTAACTTGTTTAAGGTTTTCTACTAATAACATCAAAATGTATTTTAAATTGATCCTCCATTTCTATATGGAAAGCCCACACTTTTTCCTGTTACTCTCCCCTTTACCTAAGCTGATATAATCACCTTCACTCAGTCTCCTCGGTTCCACTGCTAATTTTTCATCCACTTGCTGCACTAAAGACACAGTATGTATTTTTGAAAAATAAAAAAGACGACTCCAACTTAAAATTATTCAATGGTTTCCTGTGGCTTTTAAAAGTCCAACAGCTTGTCGCAGCTTGTAAAAACCCCAGCATGATTTGGTTCCTGCTTGCTTGTGGGTCAGCAACTCCTCTTTTTAGTGGTAATCTAGCTCAGCATCTCTGCCAGAAACAGGAGAGCTAAAAACTCTTTTCTCAGGTTCATTTCCACATAGGTTCAGGCTACCAATTAGATTTAGTGAGATTAGAATAAATAATTTAGTTATTTCTGTCTCTTTTATTCCCTCCTGTTCACTGGCAAATAATTTCAAGACACACCTGATAGATCTGGAGATACATCTCCCTGTGTGGGCTGTTTCCATGTTGGGGTGTGCCTCCCCGGTACTAGAAGTGTGTCCTTGCTGGCTCAACTCTACATTTGGTTCTCAAGGTTGTTTTTGCTTTTAGTGCTCCTAAATGAACCTGTCATCATTTTTATCTCGTCCACTGAAGCAAGCTAAGATAGATTCTAATTCCTGCTCTTCAACCTTGAATGACATACTTAGTTTCAGGTTTTTAGTGTAACATTTTTTTTTCCTTGTTTCAAGTTCTTTGCACATACTTTCTGCCTTGACTAGTTTGGTCTTTTTTGAGCTCCTCATTTCTGAGATCTTCAAATAAATGTTAGCTCCTCAGAAATACTTTCCATGGTTAATCAATTCAGTTTAGATACTCCCCCATTTTCTTCCCAGTTGGCCCTCTGCTTTTTAATTAAATAGTAGTTAAAACAAACACATAGTACATCATAAAAAACTAGAAGTTTTATATGATATACATGAACCACTCACTAAATTATGACGTTTGTCACTTGCTCAGCAGTGTACACTTATAACTTCAACCATGCCAGGTACCAAGCACAAATATTTTAAAACTGAACCCACCTGTTTCTAAGAATTGTTCATCTTTTCAACTAGCCCATTTCTTTCACTGTTTTTCAAAGATCAGATCCTCCCAATTGTAACACTTCTAAGTTTTGTAAAATTTCGATGCACTATCTCCTCACTTTTTTCCTTTCTTTCTTTCTTTCTTTCTTTCTTTCTTTCTTTCTTTCTTTCTTTCTTTCTTTCTTTCTTTCATTCTTTCATTCTTTCTTTCTTTTTATTCCTTCCTTCCTTTTTCTTTCTTTCTTCCTTTTTTCTTTCACTGTTTCTTTCCTCTTTCTTTCTTTCTCTTTCTTTCTTTCTTTCTTTCTTTCTTTCTTTCTTTCTTTCTTTCTTTCATATTTATTGGCCATTTTCTTGTTTTACTTTTTGCGGTGCTGGCATTGAATTCAGCTTCACACATTCTGAGAAAGCACTCTACCACTGAACTACTTCTCCAGCCCAAAGACAACTTAACTTTTCTCACAAGTGAGAGAACTGAATTCTGTACAAAGACAAAGGCACACACACTTAAAATGTCATTCTGTCACTCTTCCAGTCTCCAAAAAAACAACTGAAACAAACCTAAATTTAGGGCAAGTAATAAGCATTATCTTTCATAAATACTAAAAGTTTTAGGAAAATTATTTTTCTTTTGGGGTTTTTAAGCTTAACATAAAGTCACTTCCAGTATATTTTGTATAGAAAATAAGTCATTTTTTACAAACAGTACACATGTATCTCTGTGCCTTTTGCTTGACCAGTAAGTCAAGTGATACAGGCATGTTGCTTTCTCACTATTTGTAGTCATATAGGTGAAGAGATGAAGCACAGTTGAACAATCCTGATTATTTGAATATACCTCTGTAATCACTCCTCAACTCTTTGAGCTCCTCATTTCTGAGATCCTCAAATAAATGTTAGCTCCTCAGAGATACTTCCCATGGTTAAGCAATGCATGGTTAATGCAATGTTAAGACTTTAAAAAAACTGCAATTTATTTGAGTCAAGAAATTCCAAATACCGGGCCAGGGACTTAGCTCAGTGGTGTAAGCGCCTGCCTGGCAGGTGCGAGGTTGTGAGTTTGATCCCCGGTACAAAAGAAAAAAAATTTCAAATATCAATGGTATTTGTAGAAGCTTCAATATTAAAATATGGGATTTAAGCATTAAGTTTAATCCACTGCTATAGTTTGGGTATGACTTGAATGTACTACCTGTCTGCTGGTAGCTTGGTCTCTATTTTGATTTGTTTAGATGGTGAAAATTTTAAGCTTAGTGAAAGGTGGATAGTTTATTGGGGATGACACTCTTGGGGGTCACCTTTGGGGGTTAATATAGTTATGATTGAATCTCAGTGAGCTTCCTTGAGAGTGAGTTGTTATAAAAGAGTTAGCCTGGCTCTTAAACTCTCTGGGTTCCTATTATGTCATTACTGGTAATTCTAAAATTAGGTCTCACTCACTCCTCATCTGTACACTGTTTTCTAATAAGTAGTCTGATTTTCTGCATCTTGCATTAGAAAGCACTACAAATACTTGGTAAATGTGTATCTCAGAGGCACTTATGTTCAGGGTGGGGCATAAGTATGCACATGTGTAGCAGAAGGAGACTTAAACTCTATTTTCCACTTTCAACATGTTAAATATACTTTTAAGATGAGAGTAGCCACTTCTTTCACATTACAAGATCCAAATTTAGATTCAAGTTGAATTAGAACTTTTCTATTAGAGATAAAAGAAAAAGCCCTTCCTTCTCTACAATCTATTTTTATCTTCTCCCTTCTTTTGTTAAGAGTCTAATTCTCCCCCAACAGCTAGTTCTAGGAGTTTGTCATTCTTTTCCAACCACGAAGAGATTCTGGGGTAAACATATTGCTGAAAGTCTCACCTATGTCCCTATTACCCTTCCTGTTTCCCACTACTTGAGTGAGCCGAGTGTGGTGGTACACACATGCAATCCCAGCACTTAGGAGGCTGAGTAAGGGGATCACAGTGAGTTTGAGGTCAGCCTGGGACAAAGAGTGAGTTCAAGTCCACCATGAACTACACAGGGACACTTCGTCTCAAAAAACAAAAACATAAAACAAACTCCACAAGGACACTCTTGAGTCATTATGTCACTGATCACCTTGCTCATTGAGATAAACATCCTGCTGTTCTAAGACCTTCCCACTCATAATCTTGAAGACACCATTACCTCTTTTTTCTTTTCTTTCTTTGTTTTTCTTTTTTTTTTTTTTTGGTACCGGGAATCAAACTCATAACCTCACACTTGCCAGGCAGGCGCTTATGCCACTGAGCTAAATCCCCAGCCCTATTTTTTGAGACAGGGCCTCACCGTGCAGTTCAGGCTGACCTTGAACTCACTTTGTAGCCCAGGGTGGTCTCAAACTCACAGCAATCCTCCTGCCTCAGCCTCCTGAGTCCTGGGATTAAAGATGTGCACCTCCATACCTGGCTCACCCCTTTTTTCAATTAATTAATTTAATTGATATAATGTAGTTATACATAAGGATCAAATTTATCATAGGAAATTTGTGACTTTACATACGTTGACTCTTTAATGCCCATTCCCCTCCCCACCCTTCAAACCCTATTTCCTTCCTCATTTACACAAGTTTTACCTACATTTTTTCTTTTTTCTCTTTTTTCTTTTCCCTTCCTTTTCCCCTCCTCCTCCTTAGTTGCCTTTTCCATTTGAACATTTTCTTGCTATTTCACAACATCTATTATACATTTTGGACAAATTAAGAGTCAACAGCATACTAAATGGTCAAAAATTGAAAGCTTTTCCTCTAAAATTAGGAACAAGATCATCACTTCTATTCAGTATAAGTAGTTCCAGAAATATTAGCCAGAACAATTAGAAATGAAAAAGAAATAAAAGGAATAAGGTAGGAAAGGAAGAAGTTAAATTATCATTATTTGCAGATGATATGATACTTTACATAGAAGACCCCAAAACTCCACCAAAAGACTTGTAGGTTTAATAATCAAATTTGGTAGTGTAGCTGGATACAAGATCAACACACAAAAATCAGTATCATTCAGTACATAAAAAACAAATTCGCTGAGGAAGAAATTAGGGAAAATACAGCATTCAATAGTATCCAAAAAAAAAAAAAAAGAAGAGAAAAGAAATACTTAGAAGTCAATCTAACAAAGGAAGTAAAAGATCTGTACTTGAAAATTGCAGTACTCTGAAAAAGGAGATTGAAGAGGAGATCAGAAAATGGAAAGATAGCTCTTGCTAATGGTCAGAAAGAATCAACATACTGAAAATGGCCACATTCCCAAAATTGTTATACAGATTTAATGCAATCCCAATCAAAATATCATTAGCATATGTCACAGAATTAGAGAAAACATTCCTAAAATCCATTTTGAAATAGAAGAGACCTAGCACAGCAAAAGCAATTCTGAGCAACAAAGGCAAGGCAGGGGGCATCACAATCCCTGACTTGAAATTATACTATAAAGTTAGTGTGATAAAAACAGTATGATACTGGCAAAAATACAGACTCAAGTGTCAATGGAACAGATTAGAAGATGCAGAAACAACTCTGAACACACTCAACACCTTCATCTTTGACAAGGGGGCCTACATGTTCACTGGAAGAAAGGCAGCCTCTTTAATAAATGGTGCTGGAAAACTGGCTTTTTATATGATAGAGGTTAAAACAATCCATATTTCTCATCATACACTAAACTAAAATCAAAATGGATCAAAGATCTAAGTATTAAAACACAAACACTAAGTCTGCTAGAAGACAGAATAGGTAGAAATCAAAAAGACCCATGTATAGGGAAGAACCATGAACAAACCCCAACTGTACCAGAAATACTATAAAAAGAATCCACAACTGAAGTTTCCTTTTATTATAAAACTTCTGCACAACAAAGGAAGTCACCTACAGAGTAAAGAGACAACCCACACAGTCGGAAAATGTTCTTTCCAACTGTTCCTCTGACAAAGGAATACTATCTAGAATATATAAAGAACTCAAACAAATCAGGCAACCCCCAATTCAAAGACAATTGAAAAATGGACATTTGAAATTAATAGATATTTCTCAGATTAAGAAGTACAAACAGTAAATAAATACATGGGAAAATGTTCAACATCACTAGATACTTAAGTGACGCAAATTAAAACAACACTGAAGTTTCATTTCATCCCAGAAAGAATGGCTACTATTAAGAAATCAACCAATAACAAATACTGGTGATGCTATGGGAAAAAGAAATCTTCAATATTGGCGAGAGTATAAACTGGTGCATGCACTATGGAAATCAATGTGGATATTCCTTAAAAAGCTAAAACTAGAGGTTCCAAGTGACCCAGACATTCCCCTTGTTGGTATCTTCCTAAAATTAAAAGCAACATACCTCAGTGATATATACATACTCATATTTATAGCAGCACATCTTACAATTGCAAATCTTTGAAACAGCCCAAATGCCCATGAACCAAGGAATAGATAAAGAAGATGCAGTTTTTATAGTCAATGAAGTACTACTCAGTCATAAAGAAGGATAAATTTCAGACATTTCTATGTAAATAGATGCACCTTGAGACCACACTCTTAAGTGACATACATTGGACACACATGTTCAAATATTGCATGTTTTTTCTGGTGCGAAAAATTGAAAGGGTAAATAGTAAATAAAGACTTCTTTCTTTATTGTGTTGATAGATCAAATTTATCAGACTACAATTCCTTACCAGCACATTTCTTCCATTCTTGTCCTATTAACATTGCCAGGTTCTAGGAAGAGATTGTATCACATTTGCAATTCATTTCACAAATATATCTCTAACATACTTTCTGTTTCAAGTCACTACTGGCTCATAAGAATAATACAGATGACAGTGCCTATCTGGCAGGCATGAGTTTCCAAATTTGATTCCTGGTTGCAAAACAAAACAAAACAAAATGAAAGATTGATACAGATGGTCACAGTTTGCTCCTTGATATGAAGTCCTGGATCCTTAATCCATGTTCATGCCCTGAATTGTTGGGCTTCCATTTTATCTATTCATCCTGGTGCTCTAATTTCCACATCAATCAATGGAATATTCATTCCTGCCTGTTTTTTATTGACTAGATTTGCCTTTTCTCTAACTTCCCCCAAATTTGTGCTAAAGTGAATACTTTTAAAAATTCTTTCCTATCTTTCAAGAGGACTCACCCTAAAAACTAAAATCAGAACACACTTACAAACTGTTATCACTTTTCTGCTCTTCATATTATTACCTGTATTTCTAAAAGACACAAATCCATTGGTGGTGATGACCTTCTGTACTATTCCAGTGAAGGGGAAGAGGGTACCCTTCCAGAATTAAACAGAATCTTCAGGAACATGCATGGAAGTGTACTTGGTTCAATTCTCATTCCCTAATTCCTTATGAGAACTTCTTTTCCAAAGGAATATTTACAAATCTTATGAAAGTAGTATAAAATTTCAATGAGCATAATATCAGTGAAGAAAGTGTACATCTGTGTCCTTTATCACTAGGCTACATACCAGCACAAACCTTAGTAAATATTAGACATTCCAAAATGTATATTATACCAAGAAATTACACTGCAAATGTAGTATCATTGTTCAAAATATCCAGTCTGTTTCTGTGTCTTCCTCCCTCCCTCTCTTCCGCAAGTGATCTTCCCTATTACAGTATTGTTTACACCTGCACCCCACTGACATTAGGCATCACCCATAGGATTGACGTTAGCAAAAAAGAAAAAAAAATTGAAAGTGACCGATGCTACCTCCTAACAAAAGTAAGAGATTTAACAGATTAAATGTATGCTAACATTTATTTCTTTTTCCCTAAACCTAAAACAATGTCCCCATAACCCTTTTTCATTGGACTACATCCAAGAATCAAGACTAATTCAGCAAGGCTACAGGAAAGAGTAAAGAACAAATCTTTGTTTTTGTAAACCCCTGATCTCAGGAGTGCCATATCATAATTTTCTGTCTGACACAGAAAGAACCAAATCTCCTCTCTCCTAGTACTGGCTTTTTTTCAAAATAAAGAAAGGGAAATCACTTTTAAGCAAGTTAATGAAGTATCTTCCATTCAAAAACCTAGTCCTCAGTATCATAGAAAAGAAGTGACTTAAGGAATAGGAAGAGACAGAACATCTTTTTAAATCTTTGTTTAGATTTAGTGCCAGGAAAATTTTGAGGAAAAGGAACTACAGAGTACTTTTAAAATTTTAGGTCGTATAAATCTTAAAATATATATAATGGGCTTATATTGTGCATAACTAAATTATTACATAGTAATGATAAGAAATTGCATGGCAAGATACACTGACATTCATACATTTCTTAAAAATAGTGGGTAAAGATTTCAATATATAATAGCTATTTCCAAATAAAATATAAATTGGCAAGCTAATATTTTTATATCTGAACTGGTCATCTAGAAATATTGATATTATTTTCTTTACTGAAGCTTAGAAGATTCCAGAGCTGGTAATTAATTTTATTCAGTACTCAGTAAGGGAATGCATATCTGTGTAATTTCATCTAGAATATCACTTGAGAAATTTATCTTTGCTTTATGTAACTTTTGTGGAAATTTTCCTTCTCATATCTTATCCATAATTTAGCATGTGTAATTAACGCATGTAATGATGTGTTAATGATCTCTTATTTATACAGCATCCAGCTTCAATGAACACAAAGTGCTCTATTTTACTTAATTTATTCTCTAAACATGTGCATCTGAAACTATTTTTGGACTTAAAATTAACTCCACTAAATGGTTCACTTTTCTAAAAAAAAATTAACAGCAAGAATAAAAATTAAGACTTGTAAATATTCTTTGTATGACAAACTTATTTGAGGCTCTTGATTAAGAATTAGAGGACAAGAAAAGTACTTCCAAAGTCCTATCAGTGTTCACTAGGCTTCTGATGACTACTGAGAGTCGTAAATTTTTATTAACATCATAAGGAGAACTTAATTTGTAATGAAAGGGTACTTTCCAATTGCTGTTAATTCTACATTTACCTGCCTCTATAATCAGCTTCACTTATGGCTGTCTCTTAGATTAATATTCATTATGAAAGTGCCTCTTTAATATTACTCGATTTGACAGAAATGTATTAGCTATGACAAATGCTTCAGTGTACTCAGTATTAATGCAAGCAGAACCCATGGTAATTATTGCTATTTAAACACACAGATTATCCTTTTTGGTCTGTTTTATAAAAATGGAATAAAAGCTGCAGCCACCAGAGATTAGAACTACTTCTCAAAAACATCTTATATAATATCATTTCCTCAGGTTAAAATAGCCATATACAGAGATGGTGGCAAACAATAAAACATGCTAGACTCACATATTTTAGACACAGAAGGAAGAAAGTAGAAAGAAATGAATGTCTCACTTGTATATAGGGAGAAAAAGGGCCTTGGGAAGTAGTATCACTGGATTTCATAGAAAAAGACTTTTGGTCACTCAGTATCAAACTGTATTCTAGTGATTCCTGTCTAAAATTTTCCTGTCTACATTACATGTAGCCAGGATACTAGGAAATGTCCAAAGGATAAAGAGGGATCTGTGTATTCTAATGGTATCTAGAAAGCATAACACATTTTACGTGATTCACTAGTAGGTTGTTTGAGTAATGATAGTTGATATTTACTTGTTTGATTGGTAAACTCAGTCCATGAATATAGTAATCTTCCAATGATTCATTTTAAGTCAGAAGGCATGGATGATTTCAATATAAGGTGAAATACAAAACTAACATACAACTCAAGTATATTCAGCTATACATTTGGATATGGTGCCTTCTACAATTCTAAATAACTGAGAGATCTATTAAATTTCATTTCTAGAGAGCACAGTTCAAGTTTACTCACCACATAATTCATAAACATTTATTTCATGCTTAAAGTTTTTCAGATTTATTACAGCGTATTGGTTTATGCTAGGCAGAGTGACAGGCAACAAGGAACATAAAGCCATTGACTGAGTAGTTAGAGATGGTGGCCAAGATCACCTGCAAGGAATATGACAAGGATTTCTACTTTTTTTTTTGTGGCATCAAGGATTGAACTCACAACCTCGTGCCTGCCAGACAGGCACTTAAACCACTGAGCCAAACTCTGGGCCCTAGCTTTTTGAGGCAGGGCCGCACTATGTAGTTCAGCCCAAGTCGGCCTCGAAGTCACAACGCTCCTCCTGCCTCAGCTTCCCGAGTGCTGGGATTAAAGGCATGTGCCACCACACCTGGCTCGATTTCTACTATTCTAAAGAAGGGGATTTAGAAGAAACTTTGTTAAACTATAGGAAAACAAGTAATATATTACACATCAGAATATATCTATAAATACATGCATATAATGTGATAATTCAAGCACAAAAGAGATACGATGCAATAAAAAAAGTAAATGGATCATAGGGGTGCTATACTCATCAGTGGAATAATCACTGATGAGTTCACATTGAAAGTGCTGTTAGAAAAAGGGACCTAGGTGAATATGAGTCACTGGGCATGGTTTTGTGGAATTTCAATCTCTCTCTCTCTCTCTCTCTCCTCTCCCCCTCCCTCCCTCTTCTTCTCCTTTTCCCCCTCCCTCTTCCTCCCTTTCCTTTCTACCTCTCCCTCCTCCTTCCCTTTCTCTCATGCATTCATGCAACTTTCCTGCAACTTTCTATGCCAAAGGTTAAGCAGCTTTTGTCTGTCATACCAGTTTGCTATGTTATTTTGGCCTTAAAGCCTTACAATCATGGATTAAGCCCTCAGCAATCATGAGCCAAAGTCTCATAAGTTGTGTATGTCAGATACTTTGTCCTGTAATGCTGACCAAGACATTAAGTTAAGACAATAGTTATATATTCTACACATATATGTATATATACAAATGTTTACATGTGTATGCATGCATACAAACACATATATACACATATACACATATATATATATATATATATATATATATATATATATGCGCTCAGTTTCCCAAGATAAATGCAATTTTTTATGTGTGGCAAGAATAGTAATAAAAAATTTCAACTTTACTCCAGAAAGAATGGCTATTACCAAGAAATCAAATAACAAATGATGACTAGGCTGTGGGGGAAAAAGTGCATATCTTCATTGTTGGTGGGAGGGCAAAGTATTACAAACACTATGAAATCAGTATGAACATTACTCAAAAAATTAAAACTAAAAATTCCATTCAACCCACCTATTTCCCTTCTAGGTATTTCCTACAGTGCTCAATTCAGCAGCACATGTACTAGATATATTCTACAAAGAGTTAAAGCCATTACATTACAGTTATACATGCACACCCATGCTTATAGCAACACAATTCACAATAGCTAAATCTGAGAAGTATCCTGTATGTCTATCAGCAGATGAATGGATAAAAAATGTGGTATTTATGCACAATAGAGTACTAGTCTGACATAAAGAAAGATAAATGAGTCATTTGTAAGAAAATGAGTGCATTTTGAGATGATAGTGCTAAGTGAAATAAAATCAGACACAGAAGTTTAAGTATCTTTCGTTTCTCTTATAAGAGAAACTCAAAATATAAATGAAGAGCAAAATAAAAGTAGGCAATAGGAAATGGCAAGATAGATCTTTGATTCATCTTTAAGATATGGGAAAGTAACCAAGAAATGGAAGGAAGGGGGAGGAATTCAAAGTAAAGAATTGTGATGTGCTATGTACATGTACCAAATTCCTACAAGAAATGTGATCATTATGTACTATAAACATGTACAAAAAAGAAAGGTCAAAGATGTGGAAGGAGAGGAAGAAGGGCAGAGTGAACAAGATTAAGTCATATACCAACTTCCCATGATTAGTGTAACCATTGTGTACTACAAACATGCACTAATAAAAAAGATACCATTGAATCTACAAAAATGAATGTTATTTCCTATGGGAAATGTAATCTTCGGGGTTCCTATAAACAGTCTCCTCAAATTTACAGATTTTTGATTATTTATTATACAGTAATTTTGAAGTACTCTTTCTGCTTACTTTGATATAAAAAAAAGCATCAACTTGGGACAGTATACATCTCTTGAAGCATTTGATCGGTCACTACCTGCCATCTCTGAACATATATTTTAGCCAACTTATTTTTTCTTCAGGAAAAGACTATGCAGAAGCCCAATTTTAATAAATAAATACATTGAAATGGTGTTGAGAAATAGAGTTTTGAGCTCCACATCCATGCAGCCATGAGGTCCCTTATGGAACTCCCCAGGAGCCACGGAGCAGACTTTTAAAAATTTTTCCAACCACACTCATTTCCAAACACTCTTGTCCAACTGATTCTACCACCCTCTACTACTCTAACAGTCTCAAAACCTGAAATTTCCTTATGTCAATCATCCTGCCACGTGGCCAGCCTATTTCTAGAAAACATTTAATTTTTAAAGAAGCCTTTGTTATGGACTTGAAATCTACTTTTCTGGATCTTCCTTTCACTGTCTTGTTAGCTGTTCCATATGCAGTTCTGGGGCTAGAACAGCACATGAAAGTCATTTCAATTTAATATATAAGTAACAAATAAACAACCTTAATTTTTGATAGTATTCTCAACATTTTCTTTAGGTTCAATGTAGCAGTTTCTTGTGTACTGTTCCATGATGTGATTTCCAGATTCTTCATTCTCTGAATAATTTGATCTGGCCTTGAACATTTTCACGATTTTCTTTTAAGTGAGGAGGCAAACTAAATCCAGCAAGTTAGATGTGGCTTTATAAGAGCAAGTAATCAGAGGCAATTATAGTGCCTCAGTTGTCTATGAATTCTGAGTAAGTTACAAAAGCCTAAACTAACTAAAACTAACATATAATTGATTCCTACTATATGTGATCCATTCAATTCTCCAAACCAGAGGTCGGTAAATTGTGGCCTGTGAGTCAAATCTGTCTACTTTTGTAAATAATTTTATTGGAACAGTCATACCCATTCACTTATAGAGCATCTAGGATGGCTTTTGCATTTCAATGGCAGAAATGAATAGCAATTCTAGGGAACACATGGCCTACAAAGGCTAAAATATTTCCACCTTGCCTTTGTAGAAAACAATTGTCAACCCTGACCTAAGTCACACTTGCCTAGAATGATTAATGCTCAGGGCTCTGGGATGTTGCTCAATGGTAAAGTGCTTGCCTCATGTACACAAAGCCATGGGTTCAATCCCTATCACGAAAAAAAAAAAAAAGTACAGGCCAAAGAAACAGTACTTTCAAATACCACTGTTAGGATTTGTATCTAGATGTTGCTCCAAAACCTCATGTGGTCATAGGTGAGGTTTTTTAGAACTGGCTAGATCTAGGGTGTATGACGCTGAGATTAAGGGTGTGTGGTATGAAATTAGTCCACTGTTCATCTTAGTTCTGAGTGTAGATAGTGGAAAGGTCCACCCTGGGTGTCAGTGGCACCACCCAGAAGGCTTGGAGTTTAGATGATATAAAAGGGAAAAGAGAGACTTTGCTTCTGTTGCTTCTGCTTGGCGACCTCCTTCACACTCTGCTGTGGACTGTTCCTCCTCTGTGATTCCCTTCTGCCATGATCTGGCCTTGCAGCCAGATGACTATGGACTGGAACCTCTACAAACTGTGACTGATAAGAAACCTTTCCTCCTTTAACTTGAGGCTATCAGATATTTCATCTCAGTAGTAAGAGAAGTAACTAAGACAAGTAACTAACAAATAGGAAACTACTCTCTTCTTCGAAAATGTGATTTGTACTCTAAAGCTGCATTAAATCCATATTTCTTCAACTTCTGTATTTACCGAATTACCTGTAAAATTTTTAAAATGTACCAATTCCTGAGTTTCAAACTAGGTCTCAAGGATACGGCTTTGAATAATCACTAGTGTCAGCAGCTAGACTATCTCAATCCTATCCTTCTACCATGACACACTTCAGCTTACTACACTATGAACCCTGCTTTTATTATTATTGTTGTGTTTGTTTCCTTAATTATTATTTTGAAACAACTTTAGGTCCATACAGAAGTTGTAAAAATTGAGTACAACTGCTGTACATTCTTTATCCAGATTTCTTTGATAACATCATATACTGTATAATTACAAAAATTTCAAACCCATAAAATTGACAATGGACAGTAGTACTAGCTAAAGATTTTATTTTTAACGGATTTAATGTGAGATTTTTCTTTAACATGTATTTCTTTTTTTCCTTTTTTCTTCTGTCGGTACCGGGGATAAACGCACAACCTTGTGTGTGCCAAGCAGGTGCTTAAGCCACTGAGCCAAACTCCCGGCCCTTTTAACATATATTTCCAATGAAAACATATTACATGCATTGATTTCTGTAATCACCCACCAACTGGTAACAGATTGTTACATTATTTCAAAGAAACTTCCTCCCATGCTACCCTTTTATAATCATAACTTCTTTCCAACCCTAAATTCAAAACTACTCAATCAATGCAATTTGGAAAAAACTGCATTAATGGAATAATTAAGGATGGATACGTTTGGGATTGATTGTGTTCAGCCACCAGTGTTTTTGAAATTCACTGAATGTATTATATCTGTCAATAGCTAATTCCTCTTAGTGGTCATTATATCAATATCACAATTTATTAATAAATTTGTTCAATAAATGCATCTGGATTGTTTTCAGCATTTGGTAAGAATTAATATTGCTGTAAAAATTTGTATTTGTGTTTTTGTGATTGTAAATTTTCATTATTTTTGAGTAAATATCTAGGAGTAGGATTGCTGACTGATACAGGACATGTATGTTTATAAGAAACTGACAAATTAATTTTCTAAATGCTATACAGTTGGTGTTTCCCTGATTAATATGTTAGAAGTCCCAGTAGCTTTACATTCTCTTTGTCATTTCACATTTTGTTATTTTATTTTTTACATTTTAATAGGTGTGTAGTATTATCTTTTCATGGCTTTAATTTTCATTTTATGGTAGCTGAAGATATTGAATACCTTTTCATGTGCTTATTTGCCATCCGAGCATTGTTTCCGTGGAATGTCTATTCAAGCTTTTTGCTTATTTTTAAATTGGAATGCTTGTTTTATGATTATTGAATTTAAAATATACTTTAATATAAATATATTTTCAGGATATAGCACCTTTGTCAAATATGTGAATCGTTTTTCACAGAGCAAAAGTTTTGAATTTTGATGAAGTCCAGCTTAACAATTAGTTTTATAGATCATGTCCTTGGTATCATTCTTCATCAGTTACAGCCCAATTAACAAAGAAACTACACAGGAATATGAACATGGTAAGTTTAATATCAACTGTAATAAGATTCTTTAATGACAACTATTGACTAAGGAATAGAGACCTCTAATTAATATAGGATTACCAGATACAAAGACCAGTCATGCCTTCCTGGGACATTCCCTCCCCTGAACCAGGACTGAGACCCAGATCTTATTGGAGAGAGTGTGGCAATGACTCCACGAAAGCTGTTGATTGTTGTGGGGCTTTTTGGTAGAACTTCCTGGAAATTCATCCTTTAGATATGTTGAGAAGTTGCTCATGGAGGACTATCTCAGTAAGGACAATGCTGCAAAACATCCTTAATGTGTACTGGGAGAAACTGCAGGTCTATGGATATTTCTTGGCTTCATACACTGCAGGACCCGAATAGTTTTGGTAGAAGCTGTTTAACACTGCAAGAGTCTGGTCAGTGAGTGACCCAAGACAAGAAATGAAGACCCCCTTCCTTCTGCAATGTCTCTCTAGTGCCCTCTACTGACAAAGTAGTAAACATCATATTGGTTTGCAAAAGAAAACTGGAGTCTGGATCCATTTTTTCAGAGTGCTCCTGCTCTGTCTTATGGTTCTCCCAGTGCATTTTCGTTGGTTTTGGATGTTAAAATAAATAAATAAATAAAAATTAAAAATTTTTTATTTACAAAGCAGGTGGTTGTTCCATGGGAGTAATTTGATAACCGTGATATATAAATCACATATGGAATTGAGCCGCTACATTATCAGTTGGTATGTAAGAACCAAGAACTAACATTGGTACTTACATGAAATGAAATAGTCTCCAAAGTAGATCCACCACAATCTTTGCCTACTTTTCTCTCATTCCCTCCCTTTGAATGGAGAAAGGGCTTGAAACTTCCTTTTGATGTGGGAGGTAGCATAGTTTTTAAAATGCTATTTTTTTTTTTTTTTGCGTTAGTGCTAGCATAGGTGTTCAGCAGGATTCTTTCCTCTGTTTCCCAAGTGGGGAAGTGGAGAAGAAAAGCCATAGCTTTTTTGTGGTTTCTGCGTAGCGCAGAATGGGTGGAGTTCAGAGTCCCATCTTGGAGGGCTACCTCTTCCAGGACTGGAAAGCATTAGAAAGAGCATGCTTGTCTTGGAGCTCATTTGTTCATATTCATTGGCAAATCCAGGCTGCAAGCTCCTGTGGAGCTTAGGCTGGTATATGTAGGATTCTGTCCAGACCTCAGTTTTAATGAGCAGGAGGAAGAGAACAGAATAAGCTTACTTTATCTTCTCTGGAAGCAAAAACTCTCATGACCTATGATTCAATTGGTTTATTTGTTTAAAATATATGTCAACATTTATTCTCTTTATAGGTGTTTCTAGCCATGTTGTTGCCATGACCAAATAGTTTGGGGAGATTCCTTAAAAATCAATACAAAACAACAAACAAACAAAAGCAGTTGTTTCGATGCACAGGGCTTACATGCTTGCCAAAGCTGGAGATAGGTCATAGTATGAACACTGCAGCCAATAGTAATTATGAAGAGTGAACTCTACAAAACACCCGAGCTTAGCTGAGGAAAGAACTTGAATTGTCCTAAACCTTCAGCTGATGGGGGAAATGCACATGGCCTCACTGATAATCACTTCTGCGGCGCATAAAGTTCCCACAATGCCTTGGCATGCTTTGGGTTTCACTACGATTTCCACTCCTGCTCGTTAGCTATCAATTTCCTCCATGTAGTTTCCTTCATACAGAAGAGAGGTTTTAAAAATTCTTTTCTACCTACAAACATCTTTATTTTTTCTATTTGTGAGTATCACAAAATTATGACATATGATAATACACAGTAAAAGTAATAGTAACTCCTATCACTTCATAGCACCTGTTTATGTGCCACATAATGTGTTGTGCCTTAACTGTACTCCTGATCAAACTTGCTATAAATTATTGTTTGACAAATGAATAAAATCAAATGGCTCAGCAGAGATTAGAAACCTAGAGTATGATTCTAAATCTCATTTTCATTTCCCAAATAAACCCCTCATTTGTACTTCCCCACCATCACCATTTCCGTATTACCCTTTTTTCCTGTGCATTGAGGCCTGCATAGTAGTATTTACAGTTTGGTTTTATCCACTAAGGAAAACCGAAAGCTGCTTGACGGTAGCAAATTATTCTAACACACCTACCTAACATAAAACCCCACACTGGGTATTCAGTGGCTAGGTGCTGATTTCCATAGCTACCAATTCAGAGGCTGTCCTTCCCTGGAACTGACTTAGCAGAGAGACTGAAAGAATTTATCTAAAGAGTCACAAATGCAGCCAATGACAAGCTGAGTGGAAAGGAGGCTTGGTCAATAATGAGGCTAATGTGACTGATGATCAAGATCTGGTCATGCATACATATGAGCACCAAACTTGAAATGAGTTGTCACTGCTTGCATTAATTTGCAGTTACATATAGAGAAACAGAGCCAAGTGCCATAAATACAAGTATAAATACACATTTCAGAGACTAATATTTGATGATGATACCTGATAAAGACTCACATCAGTCATGCCACAGCTTCCTGTCCTGATTACAAAGTACATGCTGTCCATTTCTCTGAACATGATGACATGTTATCAAAAGATGATAAATTTCTTCACAAATGGAAAAGGCTAAAAATTGCTTGCAGTATTTCACTGTGGTTTTGCAACAACAAATATTTTGACTGGATTTCCAATCTGCTAGGGAATAAAAAGCAAACAGCTATACCCATCGGGAAAGCACAATTGTTAAGAGATAAAAATCATGTCACTAGGATAGACATTATATCACATCTACCATAATTACAACCCAGAGCTCAATCCCAAACTGGCTCAATAACCAATCCCAAACATTGCTGCAAGGCCAGGAAGACATCTGGAGTAAACTATTTGATAGAAAGTTCTTTCTTCCCACTCATTCTTTCACATGTTTGTTTTATGACTGTATCATGTTTTTATTATTGTTTAGGAGTATAAAAAACACTAGCAAAATTACCACGAGCAACACATATTCCTGATCTTAAGGAACTTCTACTAGAAATGACAGAGAATACACAAAACTAAACAGTGTGGCATCAAAAGTTCTTATTTGTATTGAACTCAATGAGTTTTCACTTTCTTTAAATTAGCTATATATTTCATATAATATATTATACATTTGCATATTACATATTTCTAACTATATACTATATATTATATTTTCTATAAAATATATTATATTATATAGAAAGTATATTATATTTTATGGAAAATATAATTTTATAATATATTTTCATAGAATATATTTTTACATAATATATACTATATTTTATACAATACATATTGCATATTATATTTTATTTAGTATGTATCATATTTTATATATTATATATACCAACTAGCTTTGTTGTGTACATTCACACAACACAGAAATAATCTTTTCATTTTATTCTTCCACATATGGCGCACAAGATTTTTGAGGACAGCTCATGCCTTACCCTCAAACTTTCCCATGATAAACATCTTTAGCTTTTTGTTTTTCTTTGGTTTTTGCTTTTAATTCTTTCACATTAGACAAAATGTTGTGACCATTTGCCATTCTGGTTCTATATGCTAGTTTTTTCTTTGCAAACAGCAATTTGCAACCTGTTGACTTTGCTCATAAATACATTAACTAGAATTATTGATATGGCCAAAATACAAAAGAGGGACTTGGGAATGGGAGGTAATAATTTATAACTGGTGTACATTAAATCTACTGGTGCCTACTGAGTGCACTGCTGTACTTTAGTACATTTGGACCATTCAGTAAAGACAGCATTACTGTATTTACTATCATAATGTTAGATAAGATTTGGAATTTGAAGTTTGAACAAAATCAATTATGTAAAGCAGTAGACTGCTTGACTCATAGTGATAACACTGTGTAACTTATTGTTAGTATTACAACTGGATGTGCAATAAAAATGAAATTTATTCGCTAAAGTCAAACCAGTCTTTGTTAGGAGACTCCACCAGGCTACGTTGGAAGGGGATTAGAAGATGTACTCTAATAGTTAATTCACATGTCCATATCATTGCAGTTATCTTTAGGTTCAATCATTTCTTTTTGTTTTTTTTAAAACTCTCTAAAGCAGGTATAAAATTAAACTTCTCTTTCCTTCTTTGTGCTTGATCTATCCCCTTCATATTCCTTTTGAATGGCTTCAAGGAGGATTATAATTGTTCATATGTGTTCTAATTTTCCTGGCAGTCACAAAAAAAAGATGAATAATTCTCACTGAAAAAGGTGGAATGATGCAAAGTCCTCAGAAAGCTAATATTAATTTAGCATTTCTGTTGTACATGTGTCTAACGTATCTACATATCTAGAATAGAAAATTATTCAATGCTACCATGAAGGCAAAACTCCTAATCCTGTTGTAGTACATTTGACTTTCGGAGCTAGAATTCAAGTGAACACCTCCAATCATCTGGTTCTCAGCCCTCTATTCCATCTAATGTCACAGTACTGTAGAAGAGGACAAAAACAACATTAGGGAGACTGCAAATGGAATAGATTTGGGCCCACTGGGCAGTTTCTACTTCAGTCTTGGCTGTTTCCTTAGCCCAGGGTTTTTAAAGCATTAATAAATCTAGTCAATTTCAGTTTCTTTGGAAAGAAAGTTTTGGCATTTATTTGTTTAATCTCTCCAAAAGAGTCCACAAGCATTAGCTGAAGGTAGAACTTAGATTTGAATTTCTAGTCCCAGAGGACGCTGCTATTCAAGTCCTAGCATATAACAAGCACATTTGCAGTTAGAGTCTATTAATAAACTGATGAAAGCTCACAGTTAAAAACTGAAGAATGCTGCTTAATGGTCTTTTGTTTTAATGGACTGCAATTTGTTAACATGCTGCTAAACAATAATATGGAAACATTTTTCTTGCAGTTGATAGAGGGACAAGAACACACACACATACACACACACACACAGGAGAGATTGGTACAAATAGGCTCTACACTAAAAACTGCAGAAATATAGCATAACTAGTGTCCACTGGCTTCACAGAGACCATAGAAAATCTAGAGATGAAACTTGAGACATTCCACTCAAAACTTCTCTGATTACATTACTAACTTTCCTGGGGCTATTAAATCAGTAGAGCAAAAAATAGACACATTTGGTCCATAGACAGGAAAGACCATGTGCAAAGAATAGAGGATTAAAATGGCACAACAGATGTCTCAGGGCTCTCGTATCAAGGTGCGTGCTCTGAAGGGCTCTTCTGAGGGCTCTAATGCAGAGGATGGCTTATCGAGCATAAAAATGAGAGAAGTTAGGGTATGAAGTTTTAAAGACTTTCTTCATTCTTTAACTCCCCTGACAGGCTGCTTTCATCTGTTTTTGGATTCGTGTTGTCAAACCAACTAGTTGATACAGTTGTTCTGAGAGAATTCTACTTCTGTGACACCTGTCAAGATTCAGTTTCAGTAGTCAACAATAATGCTTCTCAAGGTAGGGACGCCCATGGAACTGCCTCTTCCTGTCTTTAGGTTGCTCTTGATGTGGTGGGATCCACACCTCCAGAATATTATAACACTGCTTGTTTAATCAGAATGTAGCTTCAGCATTGAGGCTATCACATTCTTCTAGTTTGAGGACTGCTTATTGACTTTCTTCCTTGTTTTTCTAAATTTGATTCGCAATCTTCTGACTACTTGAGACTACTGATTCATCTTTGGTAAATATTCTTTTTTTCCCTCTGTCCCTTTCTTCCTTTCTTGCTTCCTTCCTTCCTTCTTCCTTAAAATGCATGGCTTGGACTTTGGAACCTTATACAAATCCGATTTTAGCTCTTGGTTTCTTTAGACTCTCTGATTTCTTCCTTGTTACTCTCCAAATTTTGCTACCTTATCTATTCGATTATTATGGTCCCAATTAAAATATAATTAAATAAATAAAATATTACTGTGGAAATTTGCATTTACCAAAGGTAGTCACAGCAATAGCTCCCATCTCATAAGTTCTTACAATGTGATTTTATCACACTGCCATTATCTGGTAGAATCTATCTTCTATCCCATTGTGTCTGTCTCAACCAATAGAGTGCAGTGAAAAGAAGTGAGACTTGAGAGGCTACATCATGAAAGGAAAAGAAGCTTCCACCTCGCTGTTTTCTATCCCAGATGCTACACGGTGAAAAAGGACATCCATGTGCAAAGGCCACTAGTACATGCTCTTGTGATAACCCTGGCTGAGGTTTTAGGCAACAGGTAGCACATCAGTAGCCTGACATGTGAGTCAGTTCACAAAGCTGTCATTTGACTCAACACAGATGTACCTAACTCTCCACCTATGGAAGTATGGTGTGCTTCATTTGAATCAACCACCTGCATCAGGAGAGATACTACTAACAAATGATTTTTTTCACTGCAAAATTTGGATTGGTTTATTTTACATATACAGACAACTGGAATAAGATGAATATTTGGAAGAATCAAGACTAGAGATTCACAAAGTATGGCCCATATGCCACATCAGGCCTCCTGCCTCTTTTAGTAAATGAAAGTTTATGGAATGTGGCCACATTTAAGTATTTACATATTTCCAATTGCTGCTTTCATACAACAGTATCAGACCTGAAAAGTCATGACAGAGGCTTAAATATTTACTTTCAGCTAGAAAACAAATTACTGAACCCTTAGTAGAAATAGGTGATTTTTTAAAATTTTTATTTGTGGATATTTACCATTTTATAACCCAATACAGAGATTCTAAATAGCCATATATATGATTTGCATAATGCTAGTGTTAGAACTGATTCTAATATAAAGTATTCATAAATAAATGTGTGTGTTGACCAGAAGAGGGAATGTGATACATCATAATGACTGTTTCATTTTTTTACTGAAATAAGATATCTGATAAAATCTGAAACTCCTGACTGTGCAGAATCTTATATCAGGTAGAATTTTATGGAAGATAAAATAAAGGCTTTTGTAGGGTTTTAAGTAAAGTCAAATTTTCTTTAAAAGCCTGTAGCTGAAGTTAATCAACCCGATGAGACAGTGCCCACAAATTTCATCGGCTTGCTTTACAGATTCTAAAGGAATGCATTCATTGTGGGGGGAAAAAACCAGCAAATCAAGTTCTTTATTTCATTACTCTTTGCATTATAAAAATTAAATTTGTGTAGGATACACCTCAGAAAAACTGTGATCCTGTCCATGATTTAGAAGTCTGATAGAAAATGTTGCCTTTTGAATAAAGATGGGATGGAAGACAGAAATACTCATGTCTTGACAGTCATGACAAGAAAATTATTCTATTATTTTTGTAATCATAGTTATTAGATAATTTTTTAAAAAAGAACCACATAATCTGCTTAGAATCTTAGATTATTTAGAAGAAAGAATTGTTTTCACTTGCTGTTGGTAGAATAAAATACTTTTTATCAAAAATTTAAAAGATCCATTTCATCCTTTGGGCATCTCAGTACTGTCCCTGACGAGGACACAAAAATCAATACATACAAACACATGGAAATAACTAAAAGACAGATGCTATATAATTCACATTTTTTCCATAGTATTTAGCAGTGAGAGATTAATGACATGTTTCTAGTACTAGAGAAGTAACCATGATTTCCTCCCCATTTTAGATATAGTCTTTTGCAAAGCAAGTTCTTTACAATTAGGATATCAACAGGTAAGAAATAACTATTGGTTAGCTTTGTTTTGCACTTAGAATTGTGGGTAATTCAGAGTTTTATAGTGTATGGGAGAATATGCAAATACTGTGCTATTTTAGATAAGAGATACAAGCATCTATGGGTTTTGGTGTCTGAAGAGGGTACTGGAACCAATTTCCTATGGATACTGGGAGACAACTGTAACTAACTTTTAAATATCAATATTTAATTGTAAAAATATATTGGTAACAGGAGAGAGCATGTACTTTTGGGTTATGAATCAATTTTTTTCTAAGTTGCAGGACTTTTAAAATACCAAAATTATTGCACCATTATCTTATTTGCCAAAAAAAAAAAAAAATCAAAACATTTTTCCCTAGTGACATTCCAGGATACAATACATATCCTATACAACTCTAATCACTTCCAAGGTAGGTAATCTTGTATCTTTATTTGATAATTTTGTATATTCATGTGGAAAAATGAACGTTTGCTACAAAAATAAAAGCACTTTTGTATTTAAGATCCGAGTTTTATTCTTTCAGAGAATTCTGCATTGTCTGTATAGCACTTTAAAAAGCATAAGTAGAAAAATCAAGATCAAAATGGATTCATGTGCAAATCCTAAAGTATCATAAGTTTTATACAAGGAGACAAAAATGTTATTCTCATTAACAAACATAGCTCTTTTATTTGGCAAAATAATATAAATAGTAGCATAATTTTTCAATAGCAAAATATTAAGCTTTGGTCCTTGACTCTATTTTCTCTTATCAGCTTCCAGGTAGGTGAAAACAATAACACAAACATGAAGATCATTAATCATGGGTAGACATATAGATCAGACTTTTTAACCTATCCAACCTCTGATTTGCAAGGAAAAGTGTTTATAGCAACATCCTTATGTGTGTTTGAAGGTTTTGCTAAGTGATAGGAACTACTCTGAAGAATTGCACAGATCTGGTGATATTATGATATTAGCTAGCAACAAAATTGAAGTTAGTGCTATCGAGGGTTATGGGAAGAATAAGTGTTTTGCTGTAACAGGATATAACAAGGCTAAGGGCACTGAGAGCAGTCAGACCTCAGTTCAAATTCGTTGCCTCTTACAAATTCGTTGACCAAGTGGAGTTTCTTAACATTCAACATGGTTTCTTTATCTGCAAATTTATGAATGTCTAATTCCAAGTGTTATGTACTTCCACAACATTTACAAGCCACTTGCATAAGTCTTTTATAATATTTTTATCATAGATCTTTGTTCTATCTCTTCTCCATAATCATGAGCTATTAGTAGGAAAAACTATATATAATGACAAGCAAATAGTAAGTATTTACTACATTCAGCATTCTATGTAAGGAATTATTTCCAGGATTATAAATTCTGATATTAAGTTTAAATTATAACATTTTTGTCACTTTCTACCTTGGTAGAATTCTTCATCTGGACCTTACTTTTCATTGCTGCAGTATTTTATATATTTCAAAAATACTTGTAGATATATCAGTAAGTATGAATAAATGGACTCATAAAAAGAATTTAATGAATTAAACTCTCAAATCTCTGATCTTTTCAGTCAAGGATAAGAAAGTTTTTCTTATTTACAAACTCTTATATTTTAGAGGCAGCACAGAAGAAGAGTATCACCTTCTCCTTGGTTTATTTGGTTTTACCAGCAAGGAAACAGAAAGTTAGACAAACAATAAAAATTTTATCAATATCGTTACTATTACAAATTTTGCATTCTGACCTTCATCTTGCACTTTCACCACACATCAACTATTAGTCTGAGAGTGATTGATTTAGTCTGAGCAATGCGTTAAAGTATTGCTAAGGCTGCTCCAGAAAGCAGTAATGACAAAAATAAAAGCAAATTATAGACTGGCTGTTCACTGGCAAAGTGGCACTAACTATAACCCATGGAATGAAATCTGCTCTCTGCTCTCAAATTTAACCCAATACCAATGTCACAACTTAAAGTTCAATACATAGTCAACTTGACTGAATATAGCTTTTAAAAAAGTTCTTAACTCTCATTAGAAACTTAAGTAGCACAGTAATTTCATGATGAATCTGAATGAAATTATGATAATTAAAATACCACCTTAATTTTATACTGTCTCTGGGAAATGCTCAGCCCAGTGGCTGCACATTCAAATCTCAAGTTATGCTGGTTAATACCTTGAATTCCTATTACAAAGGAGGTAAATGTAGTAGAGTTCAGCTACTATTACTTCTTGACTATATGCATTCAAATTGTTACTATATATGGAGAGCATAGTGTTTTTGATGTTCATAAAATTCTAGGGGTACTCTTACTGGAAATCATGCAGTGCTACTTACTGATATTTTAAAATGTAACACTATGCTAGTTGTTAAGACAACGATACAGTGCATGTTCCCACAGGGAGCTGAAAATGCCATGAGGTTAACAAACAAGAAGATAAATAATATGAATATGTGCTAGGACTAAGTTTAGATAGAAGCCTGGAAGTAGCAGCCAGTCAGCTAGTTGTATCGATGGATAAGTACATGTCTGTGTGCCAAATATGCATTGGCATAATTGGCACGCAACATACACATGCTTCTGTGCATCAGGATACGAAACATGGGGTGGGGTTAAGTATAAGGAGGCTAGTTCTGGGTAAAATACCTTGATTCCAGTTCCCAGGTGATTCTTGTGGGCTAGAAATGAGATGAGATGTAGACTGACAGAAATGATAGGCAATGGCTAGATCACAAAAACTGTCTGATGCCATTTTCAGCATCTTAGAAAAGTGGATATGGCAGTGTAAGCCTTAATTCAAATATGACAGTGTAAGTCTTAATTCAAATATCTGTTTTAGGTTGAGTTTTTGTTTTTACAAAGAATTCACAGCAGCTTCATGATTTCATGACTATGAGAAATGTACTATTAGCATGTTTCACCCCACACACACTTTATGTCTACTCGTATCCGATATCAACCCTTCACTTTCTCACACTGGAGACAAAGTAATTGTCCACAAGTTTTTACTAGTGCTTGTTTGACATTCTGTCATAGTTGATCATTATTCGACTCCTTTGTTATATTTATGGTTTCTGTTTTATAGCATACATATTTTATTATATAAGCTTATGGTTACTAAATTCAGTTCTAAAACTGACACCAAAAAAAAAAAAAAAAAAAAAAAACGTGGGAACAACTTTCTCCATGAGCTTACCCAAAGATGTTTCCAGGAGGATGGCATCTGTAGACAATGCCACTGGGAGTTCTAATTTAATTTTTAAATTTTATCCAGATGTCTAACAGAGCATAGATATGGGCTAAGTGTTCTGCTTATCATTTATTTTATACATTTGATAGTTCTGATAGAGATGAACAGTCACATATACACAATGCATATGCATACACATACACATCTATATGGAAGGAGTTCATGAGATGCTACTCCCAAATATACCACATTGATATGCTAACAGCATACTGAGGAGTGATTGATATGCTAACAGTATACTAACAGCACCTGAGGAACACTGTAGTGTTTGATTGATTGTGTCAATTTGAGACATTTAGAAGCTTAACTAAATGAGCTTAGCAACTCTACCCCTTAGGGCATAGAAGACCCATTCTAGGGTGGCTCATCACCTGGATGGTATAATAGGGAAGGAGGAAGGACAAATACATTCCATTCTTTGGAGGAGCTCCAGTCTTCACCTTTGGTTTGGACATTTGTCTCCTGGCTTCCAGTGTAGACTCTTCAGCTTTTCAGCATAAGACTCTTAAGCCTTCCAGCATAGACCTTTCAGCATTCTGTTGCAGATCTATCAGCCCGCTGGTGTGGACTGGCACATGACACTGGGGTGAACTTCAGACCTTGGATAGAATCCTTTAACTTCCAGCATGCAAACACCCTTTGCACGCTTCCTTGTCCAACTCTGTGGTTGACCACCAGAAGCCTATCCTGTAATTTCTTATACTTTTGTATACCTTGCATAATATCTGTTCTCTCTAGTAAAACCCTAACTAATACAAACACCATATACAGGGTAGGGCTTTTGCTGAACTCCCCTTATTCCAGGGATAGATTCTGGAATCCCTGTAAAGGGAACTCAAGTGTCATGGATCCCTTCTCCAGTAATCTTATCAATACGCCACAAGAAATGGGTGGGGGAGACTGGAAGTCAGCTCCACAACCAGAGACACTTTGTCATGGATGGTAATCTGTTCTTTTGCTTACCCCCAAATAATTTACTCATACCTAAATTGTGTACATCTCTCCCTAGCCCCCTCCAAACAGGGCCTAAACACATCTAGGTCTCATTACAGTTGGTTATATCTCCAGGATTGGTTTTTGAGGTCCCTGAGGTTGAAATAAGAAACCTAATGTACTATTTTAAAATAAGTTTGTAGGTTTGCTGATGCTTATCATGAAAAAAAAATCCTTAGGACCTGCCTAAGAGACCCTACAAGAGATGTGAAAAGGTTTAATAGGATGTACTCAAAGTACATGGAGTGTGGGTGCTCAGATTAATGAAGTTCATTATGAACTGGAGTAGAGCACATTTAAGGGGTGTCTTTCAGATGGGTGATATTAGACATGCATCCTCACTATCCATCAGATTACAATAGAGGCCATCTATATGTGTTGGAAGTTGGGATATGCTGCCTGCCAATATTAATATTGTTGGTTTCTGGGGCATGGAAGAAGTTCAGTTTATAGGTGAAAAGGGCAGATCTATTCTTGGGACTGAAAGAAAAACAATTTATAGATGAAAAAGACCTTTAGGGGTTGCTCTGAACTTGCAGACAGACCCAGGGTCTGGTCGGCGTCACTCCGGGGTACACTCTGCCTAGCTTCCTGGGACCGGGAGGCATTGGTCCCCACCCAGTTAAGGCAGAGGCTCCACCAGCATGCCCTGGGAGGCTTCCCTCACTTGCTGCATGCAGGACCCAGCCCTACCGGGTCCCACGAATCAGCACGACCCAAGAATCAGCGGGAACCTCAGGGGAACACCCAGCCAGCCTCGCAGGACACAGAGGTACATAGCCCAGCCAAGATCAGCCCAGGACCCCACAGCTTCTCACCAGGGACTGACCAACATAGTTGCAGGGACTTGGAGAGCTTGGGCTCCCTCCACCAGAGTGCAGAGCGCACGTGAGCTCCATACTTCAGTGGAATGGCTTGTGCATGTGCCATCCCAGAGCTTGCACACAGACCCCTGCCCAGCTGGGTTGCTCCCAGCACTGCAGGCCTAGGACTCACCCAGGCTTGCCCCGGCACAGCTGCTGCTCTGAACTTGCAGACAGACCCAGGGTCCGGGAGGTGTCACTCCGGGGTACACTCTGCCTAGTTGCCTGGGAGCGGGAGGCCTTGGCCCCCATCCAGTTAAGGCAGAGGCTCCACCTGCATGCCCCGGGAGGCTGCCCTCCCTTGCTGCATACAAGACCCATCTCAACCGGTTCCCGCGATTCAGCGTGACCCAAGAATCAGCGTGAACATCAGGGGAATGCCCGGCCAGCCTCTCAGGACACAGAGCCACATAGGTTCTAGAAGAAAATGACAAAACAAAAGACCAAAAGGCAGTCTCAGTCCCCCAGCCCACAAAGAACAAACCCAAGAGACACTGAAAAGGAAGACAGTGGGAGTCACAAAAATGGACTTTCTGAAATGATAGAAAATGCAATAAAGAAACAGCTTGATGAAGCTATAGAGAAATTCAAATAAGAAATATTCTCTCAGCTAAAAAATGAAATGAGAATCATTATTAAAGAAATGTGTGTATCTAAAGAAGAGCAAGATAAAAAAATAGAAGAACCTAAGAAAATGATCGAAACTTTGAAGGAATAATATAAGACACAAACAGAATGCCTGAAACAGATGCAAAGGGAAATGCAGGAAATGAAAAACTCCATAGAAAGTTTGAAAAACCGCTTAAATGAAGCTGAAGATAGAATCTCAGATCTTGAAGACAGCATGGGAGATCATGGCCATGAAAAAAAAGATCTCCTAAAAATAGTAAGAAACCAAGAAACAACAATTCAACAGCTTCAAGATGATGCCAAGAGAAATACCATAAGATTAATAGGCATAAATGAAAAAGCAGGGGTCAATACCAATGACCTGTGAAGACTATTCACAGAAATAATAGCAGAAAACTTTCCAAACATGGGAAGAGAATCTGAAATACAGGTAACTGAGGCGTACAGAACCCCAATTAATCACAACCAAAATAAATCCTCACCCAGACATATAATAATAAGGGTATCAGAAATGCAGCACAAGAACAAAATACTAAAAGCTGTTAGAGAAAAGCAATAGATCACATATGAAGGAAAGCTTATCAGAATCACGGTAGACTTCTCAACACAAATCTTTAAGTCAAGAAGAGCTTGGAGTGAAGTATTTCAAATCCTGAAAGAAAATAACTTCCAACCCACATTGATGTACCCTGCAAAACTATCCTTAAAAATTAATGAGGAAATAAGATACTTTCATGACAAAGAACAACTGAAGAAATTTATGGTCACCAAACCAACACTACAAAGAGTACTGAAAGACACTCTAGAAAGAGACAAAGATAGCCACAATCTTAAGAACAACAACAAAAGGAAACCACTAAGCAGGACAAGTAATTAAACAGAAAATGTAGAAAACAAATAACAGAAAGATATCATGACAGGGATGAGCCGGTATATATCAGTTATATCAATCAATGTAAATGGTCTCAACTCACCAATAAAAAGAAACAGACTAGCAGAGTGGGTTAAGAAACAAAACCCAACAATATGCTGTGTACAAGAAATATACTTCACTCAAAAGGAAATTCACAGACTAAAAATCAAAGGCTGGAAAACAATGCTTCATGTAACAGGAACCCAGAAAAAAGCAGGGGTAGCTATTACGTTTGCAGACAATGCAAATTCAAACCGAGAATGATCAAAACAGATAAAGAAGGTCACTACATACTTGTTAGGGGAAAACTTCAAGAGGAAGAGATTACAATCCTAAATATATATGCACCGAATATGGGAGCACCCAACTATGTAAGACAATTCTTAATAGACATGAAAAACCAAATAAACAATAGTACGGTTATAACAGGGGACCTTAACACCCCATTGTCACAGAGAGATAGATCAACCAAACAAAAAATCAGCAAAGAAATAGCAGAACTGAATCAAGCTTGTGAGCAAATGGACCTAGTAGATGTGTACCGAGTATTCCACCCAACAGCATCAGAATACACATTCTTCTCACTGCACATGGGTCATTCTCTAAAATAGATCATATCCTGGTCCACAAAACAAGCTTAAGTAAATGCAAACGAACTGAAATAATTCCATGCATACTATCTGACCACAGTGCAGTAAAACTGGAAATGAATGACAAAAAAAACCTACAATAACCGCATAAAGATAAGGAAATTAAATAATACCCTCCTAAATAACCAGTGGGTCACAGAAGAAGTTAAAGAAGAAATTAAACAATATCTACAATTGAATGAAAATGCAAATACAAATTACCGGAACCTGTGGGATACAATGAAAGCAGTCCTCAGAGGGAAATTTATAGCACTAAACTCTCATATCAGAAAAATGGAAAGAACACACATAAACAACCTAATGCTGCACCTCAAACTTCTAGAAAAAGAAGAGCAAGTTAACTCCAAAGCCCAAAGAAGGGAGGAAAGTATTAAGATTAGAGCAGAAATTAATGTAATTGAAACTAAGAAAACAACACAAAGAATCAATGAATCGAAGTTGGTTCTTAGAAAGAGTAAATAAAATTGATAAACCGCTGGCCAACCTTATCAAGAGGAGGAAAGGAAAAACTCAGATCCATGCAATAAGAAATGAAAAGGGTGAAATCACTACAGACCTGGTGGAAATACAGAAGATCATCAACACTTACTTCGAAAACCTTTACTCACATAGATTTGATAACACAGAAGAAATGGACATATTCCTAGAAACCTACGAATTACCAAAGCTGAATCAAGAAGATGTAAAGCTGCTGAATAACCCAATTTCAGCTAACGAAATTGAAAATGTAATTAAGACCCTATCAACAAAGAAAAGCCCGGGCCCTGATGGATTCATTGCTAAATTCTATAAGAAATTTAGGGAAGACTTAATGTCAACACTCCTCGAATTCTTCAATGAAACTGAAAGGGAAGCAAGTCTCCTTAACTCATTCCTGGAAACAAGTATCACCCTAATACCAAAACCAGAGATAGTCCCAACCAAAAAAGAAAATTACAGGCCAATCTCCCTAATGAACGTAGATGCAAAAATCCTCAATAAAATACTGGCAAATAGAATATAGCAAGTTATCAGAAAGAGTATATACCACGATCAAGTGGGATTCATCCCAGGAATGCAGGGATGGTTCAACGTACGGAAATCAATACATGTAATACATCATATCAACAGGGCCAAGGACAAGAACCACATGATCATCTCAATAGATGCAGAAAAAGCTTTTGACAAAATTCAACACCCATTCATGATAAAAACCCTACAGAAAATCGGAATAGATGGTCTCTACCACAACCTGACAAAAGCCATATATCATAAACCAACAGCCAACATCTTACTAAATGGACAAAAACTGAAAACTTTCAACCTAAAATCAGGAACAAGACAAGGAGGTCCATTATCACCATTCCTATTCAGTATAGTTCTGGAAATATTAGCCAGAGCAATAGACAAGAGAAAGAAATAAAAGGAATAAGGATAAGATAGAAAGAAGTGAAATTATCATTATTTGCAGACGATGTGATACTCTACATAGAAGAACCCCAAAGATCCATTAGAAGACTTCTAGAAGTAATAACCAAATTTAGTAATGTAGCTGGATACAAGGTGAACACTCAAAAATCAATAGCATTCCTGTACACAAACAACAAAGTCACCGAGAGAGAAATAAGGGAAATCACACCCTTCACTATAACATCCAAAAAATGAAAGACTTAGGAATCAATCTAACAAAGGAAGTAAAAGATCTATACAGTGAAAATTACATTACTCTAAAGAAGGAAATTGAAGAAGATCTCAGAAAATGGAAAGATATTCCCTGTTCATGGATAGGAAGAAGAAACATCGTGAAAATGGCTATTCTCCCAAAATTATTATACAGGTTAATGCAATTCCAATCAAAATACAACTTGCCTACCTCACAGAGTTAGAGAAAGCATTCCTGAAATTTATCTGGAACCAGAAAATACCAAAATAACAAAGGCAATTCTGGGCAACAAAGGGAAGGCAGGAGGCATCACAATCCCCAACTTGAAACTATACTACAAAGCTACTGTGATAAAATCAGCATGGTACTGGAATCAAAACAGACCTGAAGATCAATGGAATAGATTAGAAGATACAGCCACAACTACAAACACACTCAGCCACTTCATCTTTGACAAAGGGGTCAAACACGTACTTTGGAAGAAAGACAGCCTCTTTAACAAATGGTGCTGGAAAAACTGGCTTTCTATATGCTGTAAACTAAAACTAGATCCATGTCTATCACCATGCACTAAAATAAAGTCAAAATGGATCAAAGATCTGAACACAAAAACAGAGACACTAAACTTACTAGAAGACAAAGCAGGTAAAAATCTGGATGACATAGGATTAGGCAGAGGGTTCATGAACAAAAATCAGATTGCACGGGAAACACTTCCCAGAATCAACACCTGGGATCTCATCCTACTAAAAAGTTTTTGCATGTCAAAGGAAATCTCCAACAGAGTGAAAAGAAAACCCACGAACTGGGAAAATATCTTAGCCAACTGTCCATCAGACAAAGGACTTCTATCTAAAACATATAAAGAATTAAAAGAAATCAGGCCCCTAAAATTCAAGGACCCAATCCAAAAATGGGCAT
This sequence comes from Dasyprocta punctata, assembly GCA_004363535.1. Classification (NCBI taxonomy): domain Eukaryota; kingdom Metazoa; phylum Chordata; class Mammalia; order Rodentia; family Dasyproctidae; genus Dasyprocta; species Dasyprocta punctata. The sequence goes on from RJWM01002835.1 coordinate 119,434, forward strand.
CTGAGATGAATACACATTTCTCACAGAAAGAAATACAAATGGCAAATAAATATATGAAAAAATGTTCAATATCAATCGTCATTTGGGAAATGGAAATAAAAACAATGCTGAGATTTCATCTCACTCCAGAAAGAATGGCCAAGTTTAAAAAGTCAACCAACAACAGATGCTGGAGGGGCTGTGGGGAAAAAGGATCTCTTCTCCACTGTTGGTGGGAGTGTAGACTGGTGCAGCCACTGTGGAAGTCAGTGTGGAGATTCCTCAAGAAGTTAGGATTAGAGATCCCATTCAACCCAGCTATCCCTCTTCTGGGCATTTTCCCAGAAGAATTCAAAACATCATACCACATTGATATGTGTGCAGCCATGTTCATAGCGACCCAATTTGTAATAGCCAGATCTTGGAAACAACCCAAGTGCCCATCAATTAAAGAATGGATAAAAAAGATGTGGTATTTTTATACAGTGGAGTACTACTCAGCTATTAAGAAAGATTGCATTGAGACTTTTGTAAGTAAATGGTCATGACTTGAGACCATACTCATAAGTGAGGTAAATCAAACCCACATATGTAAATACCGTATTGTCTCCCTAGTGTAAGAAACGGAAAAGTATATATGATCCAAAATCTATAATAAATACTATGTAAGGGTAAGAAACAGCTCAAAGAGCAAAAGTAACTGGGAAGGGAAAAGGCGGAAAGAGAAAAGGAAAGAGGAAAAGATATATACCTGTATATATGTATATGTGAGATAACTAAAAAGAACACTGCTGTATGTATTAGTTATTGAGAAAGAACAATTAATACTCATATGATTAGATCAATTTTACGTCTATATCTGTTAATGTAGATAACCATTTTAAAGATAACGATACGCAATATTACAACCATTGTCAAGTTTGTATCATCCGGTTTTGTAAACCTGCAATGTTACTGTTGTGTATTTACTCTAGTCATTTGTTTGTCTCTTTTGCTTGTTGTCTTTGTTATATATGTCTTTTTCTCTTTTTTTCTGCACTTAAATAAAAAAAAGTTTAAAAAATTAATAAATCAAACATTAAGGTTTACCTGTGTTCTAAAATAGTTTTTTTTTAAAAAAACTACATTTGAATAACTACTTTGAAATTGAAAGCGTAGATTTTTTTTTCCTCCCTATGGATAAAAAATAAGACAAGTAGGGCTTTTGAGGAGAGGTGGGATTATGGGGGAGAGGGTTTCAATACTTTCAAAACAGACATTATATGGGATATTCTGAAGTATTAGAGGATTTGTGAGCATTGTGTCCTAGAAAATAGTGGAAAAGATTTGAAGTAGTAAATTCAGTAGAAATTCTGTAGTGGATATCAGTGAATATATTGTGTAAATTGTTTTAAATTATCTATCTGAAGAATGAAACAGAATCTAATGTATTTTATGTGAAAAATCTATTTACATTATAATTTAAGGTAGATATAATACTGTTTAGGTATGCAATGACAAGCAGAAACACCAAAACAACACCCCAGGATCTGGAGGCAGATTTATTTACATTGATGGGCACAGATTGGGATCTTTTGCAAAATATCAGGATCTGATCCCTAGTGGTCTAGGGATTATATGGGATAAGTAAACAGGAAGTACAAAGGCACAATAGCTTGTCAATTGGGAATTGGTTTTTACGACATGCATCGTAGTGACCAGCTATGCATCATAGTGACCAGCCATTTTTAAAAAACAAAAGTAACTGCAACTGGAATTATCATCTGGGCAACTAAGAAACTGTCAGGAGTGACTAGAGCAGGGCTTTGAGTGTGTCATCTCTTCGGAGTGAGCTGTCTGGTTCAGGTAAATTTTCCAGCAGATATAAGGCTGGATTTCTGAAGCTTGTAGAGGCAATTAATATGCACCTGGATTATATGTGTGTGCAGGAGTGTCTACAGGTATAACTGGTGGTAGGACTCGGAAGTTTCTGTTGTCTTTCAGTGTAGATAGGGGATGTGTTGGGCCAGCCTGAATAGGTGCGGATGAGTACTAACAGCTGTTTGTAGACTCAGGTTTTATTTCTGTGTAATCTATCTATATGCCCTTAAGTGGGGAGAGTTCAGTATATTACATGAGGTCTGGGGCCAGTGATAGAGATGCTGAAGCCTGAGCTGGCTGCAGGCTTATGGGTACCAGCACTGTGGCTTGAGCTTGCAGAACAAAGAGTGGGGGAAGATTTGGTTCTGATCTTCTGGGAGTACCAGGTGAAGTTTTTCTGGCTGGGGTTGATGTTTCAGTCAACTGGATCCCTGGAGGGACTTTGGAGCAAAGGTTTGATGTCATTAGTGGCAAGTTCTAAACAGCAGCAGGAAGCAGTAGCAGGAGAGCTTTGGCCAAAATCACTGTCGAACGTGACCACGGCATATCTAGCCTCTTGTACTCCATTCCTAACAGAGCTACTTCCATTCATAAATAAGATGTACTTGGCATCTGTCAGGTGGTCCATTTTTAGGTCCAGTGCAGCATATGGCCCCTGGACAATTAGGTCTCAGCCTAAGATGAACTTGTCAGCTTCTTGATCAGAAGAAAAGTGGCTGTTAGAGCACAGAGGAAAAGGGGAGAGGCAGCCCTTA